>VHKM01001264.1:0-46404 GCA_007210695.1 Neogobius melanostomus | reverse complement strand
AAAGGGGAAAGAGAGAAATGAGAAACCCTGGAGACCAAGGAGGAGAAACTTTCTTTGTTCAGCTCATCCCCATGGTGCTGCTAAAGGTTTACAGACCACAAATTAACGAAAGCCAACATCACAACTTGCAAGTTTTCAAACACGGTCTCTTATAAAGAAATATCAAATCCGGTGTAAAAGCGTCAGGTGTAACTGTGACGTAGGAGATTGTCTCATGTCCGCATCTGACCACAATGTGCACAATCTCCCCTTCTCCCTCCATTCCATCTACTCTCCCAAGACCGTCAGAAAATGTCATTTGCACCACATCGAGCACAAGTGAAGTTACAAACAACAGGACACTGTTTCATAAGTTCTGCAGCTGATGAGTCGTGGGAGGATGAAATATTGAAATCTGAACCTAAAGCAGACTCAGAACCACGTTTAAACCAATAAAGTTCTGAGAGCACTGTGTCATTCATTAAAATACATGAATTATTAGCCAACATAGCTTATTACAAAAACACTCATTGAGTGTCTGCTTTGATTTGGTAATTTCCTAAACTTAAAATATGAACGAGCATACAACGCGCTCGGGACTCACAGAGATCTCTGACTGGGAGTTATTCTGGACCAATGTATAAAGGAAAGAAAGCACACTCCTAGTCAGGATAGACTTTTTGCCTGTCACTTGGGGATCTCTCCCTTCCTCAGTGCCAGGCAAACACACACACACACAGTTGTTAACCACTATAATCAGTCATGGCCACAAATGGTTCCACCCACCTACTCAAATAGATGACACGATTCGTGGAACCAACATGTAAAGGAAACAATATTCCAAAACAATTATAGAAAGCAGTTCAACAAAATGTCCTCATTAGTGTCCATTAGGAAACATAGTATCTCTTGATGTTTCCCAAAAATCCCTTCTCATAAGAGGTGGTCTCTGGCCCCGCCTTTTGGCATAGCCACTGTTTTATGGGCCGGTAACAGCAATTTCCATAGTCACTGACGCCTGTTATTATGAAGAATGTGGCACACGGACGACTTCTCACCTCTTTCTTATGCACCTTTAATGTTCACAAACTCTTGGTTTTTACTTTTTTTTGTTTTCCCCACTAATAAAGTTACAGGGACACTTGAAAGAGACGCACAAATGATTCTGCATTGATCTGACTTTAACTCTGAATGCAAATTGCAGATTCAGTTGTTTTTATGATTTATTTGACAGGGACAGTTCACATTATGAACATTTCTGTAAAGTGTCAGTATTAGCGCAAAGCTGTTTCAGCTGTTGTCCCTGGGCCAGTGTAATAGCCAAAACAACAATTACAAACAATAAAACTATTAACATTGAGGCAAACACTACATAACAAAGTGATACAAATTCATACATTAATAACATGTGAATGTTGGTCCGTTTTTAGCATGCGTGAACATGTGCACAATTATGGCAATCATTAACCTAAATACACATATTGGTAAAAGTGCTTTTACTAAAGTCTCTAAGACTAGATGACCTCCTTAATAAAAAATATCTGGGGTGTGTCGAACTCAGAAAGGCTGTGGTCGCCTCTAAAAATGTTTCTCAAATGACCTGTAACTGAGTGAGAAATAGGACTGTAAGTAAGAGACATAGCAATCCCTCCTGGTTCAACCCAGTAAATTTTCACATAGCGCCTGACGTGCGATTCAAAGGAATCTCTGAACCCGTTTTTATTAAACGCCTGCTGGATATCAGCGCAGAAACTATAGGAGCAGCTGAGGCGCTCCCTCATAACAGCGGGACAGTTGAGGAAGAAAAGACAGGTAGAATAACAAAATCACACTTAACAGCTCCGTTGTTCTGTTCAATGCGTCCCTTCTTTGTGCTTTGTCTGGTACAAGACTTGGAGAACAGCACTATGAGCACAGCCTCTGCTGTATAGTCCAGCCTTTGATTCAATAATCTGTATCCTCCTGCTTTCCTGGGAAATAAACCACAGAACATCATTTGGATTCAACAGCAACAAAAAAGAGATTTTTAGTTTACACTAATAATATTGTTAATGTAAAAGTACATTGCCATATGGCATAGGTGAATGCCAAGAGATGACTGTAGCCACACCTGTTGTTTGTTTGTCAACAATGAAAGAGGAATCTAAAACTTTTAAATGTTAGCTCGGTCCCAAACTCTTTCTAACTTTCCTCACACATTGTTGGCATCGCAATTTTCACAGGGATGAGTTTATCGGTGCATTCACAAAAGGGTCACTTTCACTGCAATGGAGAAACCTCCATTGCAAGTTCAGGAAATGGATATAAATGCTTCATGCACAGCTGTTTTTTTCCACCAAAAGTGCATAATTTGAAATACTAAAGACAAACAAATGTGCTCCATTATAGAAAATAATCTATATAGAGCCTTAGGCTTCGTCGTGTGGACGGGAGCTAAATATGACATGAAAAAGAGGGAGTCAAGAACTTTCATCAAAATTGGTGCACTTTGCATTTTGATTGAGGGGCGCCGGAAGGATTGTTTGCCCAGCCCACAAACAGGGGCCAGAACCACACTGCCAACCTTACTGAGAAGGGAATGTTTTTGGAAACATCAAATGAGATACTATGTTCCTAATGGAACTTAATGAGGACAACTCTGTTAAACTGCTTCTATAATCCATCCCATTCCATTTTTCACCGTTTAATCCGGCCGGGTCGCACGAGAAGATGCCTCAGACTTCCCGATCCACTTATTAATCCATTTTTCCTCCCTTTAAGAACAACCGAGAAGAGTGGCCTAAATACTGTTTCATTGTGTGCCTTGAATAACGGCTCGGTGTTTTTCCTGAGTCGTTCTTTAATTTATTGCATTTTTTGTGATGTCGAGGAAACCACTAAACAGACGTAGTGTTGCAGTGAAAAGCACGTAGCTAAGAATGATGGTATATCTGAAGTTTTGTACAAGACTGTTGAATTAATCTGTGTCATTTCCCTATACCATATTAATTGATATGAATGTGACTAATGACCATAATGCATTGGTGGTTATGGTTACCCAGTAAACATGGTAAACAAACCTCTGTCCGTGGACGACAGGATTTTACCTAAAAACTGGACTGAACTCTAAAAAGGATTTCTAGAAAAGGACTCTAAAAAATGGACTGAGCTGGGCGTGAGGAGAGAAGCACTTCCTGTTTACAGAGGGCTTGGAGAGCTTCAGAGTAAGAAGGAAGGAGCGTTGGTATAAACTCCTCACGGCACAAGTACTTCACCGAGGAAGATTGAAAGACACTCAAACACGACTCCCGATTGCCTTAGACGTGAGAACATTATGACAAACATTATGACAAGCTCAAAGATCTAACATGTCCATTTGAATTAGATAAAAGTAGAATTTTTAACAAATAAACAAACTGAGCTCTTAAGCACTTCCGTTAAGGCTTCTTAAGGAGAGCTGCGTCTGTTTGGTGTGAGGACTGAAATGTTGACTCACTTCTACAAATGCCATTCTACAGCAGAGTCTAGAGCTGGGTACGGTCCTCAAACTGTGCAGAGCAAATGACCCAATGACCCAAACAATTCCTCAATTGGGACAAATAAAGTTATCGATCAATCAAAAAACACATATCAATTGTTGAGTCACATTTGTGATATAACGCGTGAGTGAGCGCTGTCGTGACTTGAAGGACCACACAGCCTTCCCTGGACTGAGCTAAGTGTGAGGTCACGAGATCCTTCCTGTTTTCAGAGGCTGGGAGAAAACAAACAACAAACAATCAAAACAACACTCTGCCTAAGAACAGAGAGTTGACGTGAGGACTCTTCATCAGAACACAGCCAGACACTGAGGAGTCACTCAGTTTAATTTTTACTCAGATCCAACTCTGAGATGGGAGGGCTGCAGCTCAGCGCTGACGCCACCCCTTCAAGTGAAGCTTTGAGAGTTTACATTTAACAAACCTGTAACAGATTTAAGTCATCATGTGTGTGATTATAAAGTGAGTGAAGCTGCTGTCTTGAACTGAGGAACTCACACAGCCTCCTGCAGTTCCTCATCGCTCGGACCATCTCAGTCGACCACACAGACGGATGGTACTCTTCCTCAGGTCCAGCTCCTCCAAGGACCTGCTTCTGACATCTGCAGCATTAGGCCCAGAGCCGAGCACATGGATCTCTAACTTTTTCTCTCTGCCTCCAGATCCAACCTCCAGACTCAGGAAGTCCTGGATCTGCTGCTGCCACAGACTGGTCCTTCAGCTCCATCAGACAGTGGAAAGATGTTGATGCTTCTTCAGGAAACTTCGCCTGAGCTCACCTTTAACGTAATGATTCTGGATTTTCTGATTGGTTTCCATTGGACTCAGCAGAGCTCCCAAAAGTCTGTGTTGGACTCCCAAGACTGACCAGAATGAACCGCACAAACAGGTCCAGGTGGGCCGTTTGGACTCTGCAGGGACTTTTCAAGAGACTGGTTGAGAAACTACCTCATAACTTATTTCTGGGATGGTCCCATGTTCCCTAAATTTGTCTTCTTCCGCGACTTTCAGAAACTTCCTGACCACCTCCTGGTTGTCTTAAACAGTGCAGGTAAATCGGCTGCCAGAACTCCTGCACTCGGTGATGAAGCAGTAGACTGACTGGTGAAGACACTCTCTCGTTTGAGATCTCAGTGCAGAGTCCGGAGATAGACCGAGCTGGCTCAGGTCCAGACCCACCTGTTCCAGGTCTTCTTAGGTAGAACATGATGTTTTCCTGTCTGCAGATGCTCAAGCCAGCTCCCCAGCTTCAGAGCACTCTAGTCAAGCCTCTTGTCAGCCATCTGTCCACTCTCCTCCTGCTCCTCTGGAATCCTCCCTCAGGCCGACCTCCTGGACAACCAGACTCCTGAGCTCTCTTCTCTGGACGTCCTCACGTCCTAGGTTCTAACTCCTCTTCTCTGCAGCGGTTTTACTTCCTCTTCCTGTGCGTCTGACCGAACAGGAAGTGTCGTACAAGTCTGTGAGGTCTGGGCAGTGGTCCGCTTCTGATGGGTCTCAACACGTGGTCCAGGGGACTGTGGAGGTGATCCACGCAGAAGACTGGGTCTGGCTCATGTTGTTGGAGGCTCGGGAGGTTCTGAGGTGGGACAGGAACTGTTGAGCTGCTCTTCATCTGAAACCTCTTCCTGAAGTATGCTCCTTCTGTGGTCAGTGATGAACCCCTGACCTCCGTGACTCTGTGCACGCACCGCGCTGGGAATCTGATGGGCCCGCCGTGGGCGGAGTGAACATATAAGGCGTGAGGGTAATGCAGACGCCTTCTCTGATGAGCCACCAACAGTACGCCCACCTCTGTCCTCTGTGTGACCTCAGAGATGAGCTCATAACAGCTGAAGGATCCAGAGACAGTCTGCTTCTCGTCGAGCCAGTCGAAGATGCAGGATTTACAGACGGACAGAGTGTGGGCTGTGAGCGTCTGTGGGGCAAGAGAAACATTTAAGGCTCATTCACACATGTTTTGTTGGAGCTGCTTTGATAGGGACGTAAGTGTAAACGTTGTTTTGGGCTGATAAGGCTCAGTTACACAGAACACTTAAGGTCAAACAAAAACCCTGAAAACAGAACGTCCGGCTCACCAGGGGGAGCCGCTGTGACATGAATAAGTGTAAGTTTAAAGAAAAGTTTCTTGCCTGATTTAACATGTACTCATAAACAGAAATGGAGAAGGATAGATATTAGCCATGTCCTGGACTTATGCTTGGCTTTTTACTAATTATATGTGCCGGTTTACGCTAGTGCCATTGATGTTCTGAGGATATATGTTATTTGAAAAAAATGTCCACCCAAGTCTGTAAACTCTATCATTCAGTATATAGCCGGGGCTATTAGTAAACCAGTTTCCAAACTTTTTCCCCTTGAGCCCCCCTGCATCATGCTGTAGTCGGCCACGCGCCCATTCCAAAAAATATCACTTGTCACTACAAATGTATCAAAAAATAAATGCTAATAATTATTTATTTCCAACAGACAAACTGCAGTTGGAGTAGTGTTATGCAGCTGTAGCTACTCCTTCTTAGTCAGATTTGATGACCTGACCCTTTGACCAGACAAAAGCTCTGACCCTCTGCAATCCCAGACGCCCCCCCAGGTTGAACCACTGTAGGACTATATAGTCAAGGTGCCAAAGTTGCCTACTCGCTGCGGCTGCAGAAAGGAGTGAAGCCCGTTGTCCAGAGCACCAGCATGAAGAGCAACTACACCTAACAATAGGTTAAACTCAGGGAATAAAATCAAGGAATATAAGGAATATTTATGTAATAGAAAGGCAGGGCTTCAGCGTCAACAACGTTTCCTCAGGCAGGACCTCGGTTGGGTACAACGTTTTTAAATGTTAATTATCATATCATTAGCAAATTTATAATCTTCAGAATAAAATTGGCAAAGCTTTCAATAGCTTCTTTATATGTGGCTCAAAATCAAACAAAATAGAAAACAAATTGTAGCGATCTGATCTCGGAGGCCTAAAGGCACTCGGAGCAGCGTGTTTGATTTACGGCTCAGTTTGGGCTGTTCCTGGACTTTCTGCTTGTACTTTTTTGTGGAGACCCAAGCTTGGTAGGCAGATTTGACGCAGGACAGGCTCGTACTTATTTGTCTGTGGCCTCGAATAACGCACTGTAATATAGTAATCTACACTCACCTAAAGTTATTAGGAACAAACAACTAATACTGTCGTGACCCCCTTTCTCTCCTCTATTATATCTGCCTTATTCTAACGTGGCATTGAAGGTGCTGAAAGCATTCTTTAGAAAAATGTTGGCCCAATTGATAGGATACATCTTGCAGCTGATGGAGATGTGGGATGCACATCCAGGGCAACGAAGTCCTGTTCCACCACATCCCAAAAGATGATCTAATTGGGTGAAGATCTGGTGACTGGGGGCCATTGGGTACAGGAACTCATTGTCATGTTCGAACCAATTTGAAATTGATTGAGCTTTGTGACACTGGTGCAAATTATCCTGCGGAAGTAAGCCATCAAGTATGGGTACATTGGTGGTCATAAAGGATGGACATGTCAGAAACAATGCTCAGGTAGCCGTGGCATTTTAAACGATGCCCAATTGGACACTAAGGGCCTAAAGTGTGCCAAGAAAACATCCCTCACACCATTAAACCACCACCACCAGCCTGCACAGTGGTAACAAGGCATGATGATTCCATGTTCTCACTGTTTTACTGCCAAATTCTTGACTCCACATCTGAATGCTCAACAGAAATCGAGACTCATCAGACCAGGCAACATTTTTCCAGTCTTCACTGTTCCAAATTTGGGTGAGCCGTGCAAAATGTAGCCTCTATTTCCTATTGGAGTGGAGATGAGTGGTCCCGGTGGGGTCTTCTGCCTGTTGTAGCCCATTCGCTCAAGGTTGTGCGTGTTGTGGCTCACAAATGCTATGCTCCATAACCTCGGTTGAACGATGTTATTTTTCAGTCAAAAGTTGCTCTTCTATCAGCTTGAATCAGTCGGGCCATTCCCCTCTGACCTCTTGCCATCAACAAGGCAATTTTCGCCCACAGACTGCGCATACTGGATGTTATTCCCTTTCACACACCAATTCTTTTGTAAACCTAGAAATGGTTGTGCGTGAAAACCCAGTAACTGAGCAGATTTGTGAAATACTCAGAACTGGCCCGTCTGCACCAAACAACCATATGGCCACACTCAAAATGGCTTAAATCACCTTTCTTTCCCATTTCTTGATTCTGACATTCAGTTTGGAGTTGTTTATTTGTTTGTTTTTGAGTTTTGTTTGTTTGAGGTTTTAATTTTCTGCTAAACGAGCACAAGCAAGAAAAAGAAAAACAAAAGAATATATATACATAATAAAAGAAAAAAGAAGAAAAATCATTACATTCCTGGCTCGAAAAGAGGGAAAGAAGACAAGCTTATTGCCATCCCACCCTTGTTTCATAAACTGTAAATAACATATATAACAATAACACTGGGTTTAGTTTCTTATCTTAACAAAACGATAACAATTAAGTTGGTTACATATAACAGATGCAACAATGCATTATATTAGGTCAAACATTCACAGTAGTTACACGTTATACAATATAATTTGTTTCCTACACCGAATTATATTACAATGTTGGTTTGCTGTTATTCTCATCACAACCATTACAGCCCAATAACATACCTGTAAAAGTGGTTGAATGATACATAACATCTCCACATTTATTCATGAAACGGTACAGCATCGCAGACTGATTGATGCTCATGATAACCAATTAGTCTAATGATGTGTGTTAAAAGGGAATTGCGGGGCTTTTTTTTTTTCTGTGTCTGGCCTGCTGCCAGAGGGGAGCAGCCCCCGAGCAAACGACCATCATTTGTTAGTTCCTATACTATGCATTAAAAAGGACACATTTAGGAGTCTCTGCCAGAAGAGGGTTTCCTCGAGCTGCCGGCCCCACAGAGTTCAGGAGATTGTCTTGAGCAGGACCACATCCCTAAATGCATTGAAGCAACTGCATGTGAGTGGTTGTTTAGATAATTGCATTAAGGAAATTGAAATGTGTTCCTAATAATCCTTTAGTGAGTGTAAATTTTACCAAGCCTTGTCACCGCAGAGAAACAAAGACATGTGTTTTTGTTGGAGTAACTGTAACAGGTGGGATGTCTACAGCCTCCAGTTTTACGATAAGTGACAGAGACAACACATCACCCTGTTGGATGTGCGTGCGCGCGCACACACACACACATCACACACACCACACACAGCACACCCACACACACGACACACACAACACGCACACGCACACGCACACGCACACACACACACGACAGTCAAATCCGGGTTTCAATTTCACATAGGATTTTACGTGGATTTTCTTTATTTTTGCCTAAACACAGGAGCTGTCGATCGTTTTAACAGCTCAAGTAATGCAGCTACACAGCAAACTTTTTCATAGTAATGAATTCAATAATATTCAAGTATTTCATGAAAAACAAAAATATGCAACACGTGATTAAAACTAGCTTGTTAAAACAGCTGTTTCGTGTTCTGACCGCGGGGTCTTCCTTTGACGGTAGAGTCGCAATGCATTGTGTGATGTGGTCTTAATTAACCCGTGGCTGTGGACGGCATGTGGGCCTGCGTGGAGTGCTCTCTGAAATAAAAAACATGGTGGCTTCATGGAGCTACTTTTCATTGATATATCTTCTAATTGTGGTGACATGAACACCAGATAGACTCTATCTTGACGTAATCATGGGCAGAGAATGTAAGTGCTTTGTCCACTCCGTAGACCGCACGATTGGTCTGAAACGTTCCACGGCCGCCACCCCAGCAAGTTTTAATCATTGCGGTTTATTAATATAGATTATTATAAGTTTATTTACATCTGGACTAGACGGCCCTTGTACGAGGCAGAGTTCATCTCGAGTAAATCACTGTTAACTGGTACAGTATCACCGCTGTAGGACATAGCTTCTATCTTCTAAAATATTATTACAGTTGCACATGTGAAAGGATTAACTTAAACATGGCTGTAAAAATGTGACAGATTTTTTAATCTGACCAAAGATCAGATTTAGTCTTTTCTCCACTTTTTCTGTTTGTGGATCCCTCTTATCACCAGACAGAACGTCTGTGTTGGTTGTGTTCAGTTTTGTAGACAGAAGCTTAAGTTAATAGTTTTGTTTGGGCCAAGATCAGAGTCAGTTCACATCTCTCCACTGCCCAAGTGAAACCTATGACGCAGCCTTTTAAAAGAGCTTTATTGGACAGATATGGAGTCACATCAGCCCAAATGAGCCAAGCTTGTGAGTGAACTGTTCCTCCAGTTTGTTCAACTCAAATGCCACATGTTGCAGGTGTGAAAAAACACACTGTATTTCCTTACCTTTCCCTTTGTCAGTCATTTGTCAGCATTTCTAAACGTTTTTAGCGCATGGTTTGAGCAAACTCCGCCCTCCATGACCACATAAAACAGTGACATTCTTGGAAAATCAAGCTGAGAGCATTTACTATGAATTATTCCATATTCATCAAACTGTACTAACCCTCCGAAAGTAAAGCTTTATATAAATGAGAGTGACCTGTGGATCCACGCGCTGGATGGAACACTTGATCGAGCTCATCAGAGACTGTAAGCGCCCCCCCCTTTGCCAGGTTCAATCTCTTCTGAAGACAGTGGCACCACAGCTGCAGCTCCTGGTTCTCTGAGCCCTGGGCCCAGTCCAGACAGACTTCAGGACTGAGAAGGTCTTCCCAGCATCCAGCCAACGCCCACAGTCAGCACGGGTCTTCTGATTGGAGCCTGCTGCAAGCGACCCCTGCTGCCTGCTCAGGGACAGAGCTTTAAAGATGTCCTGGCACCTGATGGTGACCTCCTGACCGCTTTCTTCATGGACATTCCTCCAGAGTCCCTCTTCCTCGGTGGCTCTGGCCTTATCAACTGAGGCCCTCTGTGAGTACAGCTCAGTGAAATGCTGTCGAAGAGTTCTATCTCCTGCTCTTCAGTTCCCTTATGTCAACACTCTCACATCTCTGCTGCTCATTAGACTCTGCTTATGGTCCTATCAGAACCTTCTGGAGACCTTCACCTGAGCCAAGTAGAGGAGACACCAGTGAGACATGTGTGTGATCTCCTACATGAACCTGCACTGCACAAACGACTCCTGAGAAGCCTTGGACCCACTGATATGACCTTCCGGCTTCATCTGTGGACTCTGGAGGCCGGGCGTCCAGCACGACCTTGTTTTCTCTTGGACAAAGAAGAAAATGTGTGAAACAGAACTCAGCCAGATAGGGGTTCAAATAAACTATCCATCAAACACACTTTGCACTTCTTTCTACTGTGTTCGCTGCTGTTCTTTTTATGCTTCCATCTGCTGGGCAATAACATCTCTGTCAAAAAGCATCAACAGCTGGCTGATGCTGGTTAGAGGGCGGGTCCAAGTGGAATCTGAGGAAGCCAGTGGTTAAGAGCTGCATCAGGCCGTCCTCAGTAACACCAAGCACCCTCTGCATGGGCTCTGCCCAGAGGAGCCAATAGATCTGGGGGCACGTATTCCTAAACATCTTATCGGCAAAGAGGTTCTCCTAAGTGTCCAATTCAAGAAATTCTTAGAATCAATGATGTTATCTGAAATTTCCCCTAAAATGGAAAATACATCCTAGTTAAGAAAAAGGTATTAATAAAAGAATCTAGCTCTAAGAGATATCCTAAGGTGAGATATCTTAAGAGTCGGAGGAGGACTTTTTAAGGAGCTCAGGAGTTCCCTAAGTAAGGGACTATATATTATAGCCAACACTGCTTCGTATAGACCCGGTCAGCAATCACAGCTGAGCCATTTCACCCTCATGTAACACTAAAGAGAGTAGAAATTTTCAAAAACACTGTGTTAATACAGTGGATCCCACTTGGTTGGGGCGTTGTGCATGCGTGATTCCAATGAGACCCCACCGTGTGAATCACACGTCTTTATTTATTTTTCCCCAATGAAGCTGCAATGACCCAAACAACCACCAGTGTGCACTTGTGAGCAGGGTTAGGAATGTTGGCATTTTACTGTAGCACCCATAGGCCTAAGCAAACGATTCAGAAGTGAATTAAATCCGAGGCAGCTGAAAATCTTCTGCTTTTAATATACCTACCCCCGCTCCAAACAAGTTTTATGTTAAACGTGAAGAATTATCACACAGTGGTGTCTGGGACCGTCATTTTGGCCCGCCAATTTAGAAAGACGGCCAACTTTTCTGTGGGTTAGTAGCTCAGTGATTATTATTGCGTGCAGTCTCATGGAGCAGGAGGACCCCGTTCAAAGTGCGGCTCGACACTTTTGATGACAACTCCACAACAGCATCCAAGTTATGAGAGAAATATTTATTTGTCCCTTTTGGTAACCTTTCACTGTCTTTTTAAATCTTTTGCAGGGTTAGGAACGTTGGCATTTCAGGCCTAATAAACGATTCATAGTGAATAAATCCGAAGCATGCTGAAAATCTCTGCTTTAACTCTTAACTCCACCTGAACTGAGCACATTCTCTCCCAAGTGTTAAAAGTCTCTACTAAAAACACAGAAGCAACAATAACCAAGCGTCCTTTAGCTCTATTGATAGAGTCACTGACTGTGATGCCGGGCGGGTCCTAGTTCAATCCTGGTTACGGTCAATAGTTATTGATTATTATTCTTTTTACACGTAATGGCTAACTTTAATCATAAAATGATTCCATTTTGTTGACATTTAACATTTTTTCTAAAGAAATACTTAGTAAATTAGCCACCACAATTAAAATAGTTTGCTACTCACTTACAACTAACAACATATTACAATCACAATAAAGTATTTTGCTTTTCCAAGTTCCAAATGTATTAAAATCCAGAGATGCAAGTTGCTGATGCATTCTGGACTGTAATAAATGTGAATCATTTAATGATTAAAGTTAGCATACGGTACAAAAACAAAAACAAAAAAAACTAAAATAATGTTGACCTATCCGGGATTTTGAATTAAGAACCCACCAACCACAGTCAGTGACTCTATCAAGCAGAGCTAAACAGGGACAGGTTGTGTCAACTGCGAGCACTTTAAATGAGAGAGGGAGGACGGGGCGAGCGGACACAATTTTTGAAGATGGAGCAAGCACAGAACTGATTTGTGCACAGAACCAAGATTTGCTTGGACATTTTACTAATATAAGAGCAGATATCAAGAGTTGAGTTGCGCAGAAAAAAATACATTTCAGGACATTTATTTATTTTTGAGAGCAGATATTCGGTTGTGGTGGCACAGAAAAAAGAAGTTTGTCTTGAACGTAATTAATATTTTTTGACTGAAGATTTTGAGTCGAGCGCCGCACAGACAAATTTGCTTGGACAAATCATATTTTTTGCTTGCAACATTTCTACTGCGCCGCACACAACACTCAATTACCAGCTCTGCCCTCCCCACGCCAACTGAGGAAGCATACACACAGTGGTCGATGCCCCAATGACGCGCAAGCTTTTTTTTCAGCTTGGTTGCTGTCTAAAGTAAAGCCAATTTCCCATCTAATTCATTTGTAAATAGGGCCATACACTTCTGTTTCGAAACACACTCAGAGACACTCGCGTCTAAGGAAAATGAAATCAATTGGTTCAGCACGTGCACCGGACAATTTACCAATTCTTCCCCCTACACGTTAATACAATAATACAGCAGAAGTAGGATAGGGATAGAAAGAAAACAGAGGCAGGGACAAGAAACCAGAAGGGGGAAAATCCCCCATCACCCCCACCAATCGCCCCCTGATTATTTCAATCCGTCTGTAGCTCTGCAGCCTCACACTGAAGAGAGGGATTACAGATCCACCAGTGATGTGCGGTAGGGGAGTCCGCCTCCAGTGGTCTCCGACACACTGACCTCGGCTCATTCGCTCAGCGCTCTCTCCGTTCGGGCTTTTTTTCCGCCCCTATAAAGGAAAAATACATTTGTAAATGGTTTTGTTGGGCGAGTTTGGTTTTTCTATCACTTGGAAAAAGAATTAGGCATAGAGAACGACTTGTTTGTTTGTCCCAGCTTTTGTAAGTCAATGGCTATTCCTATAAGGTATAAATATTCCAGCAGGAAAGATATTTTTATATACTGAAATGTTAACTTTTAGATGGAAGAATGTAGTTTTAGAAGAAATGTCTAAATTCATTTTGACAAGGAAAGAAGATAACAAGCTGATAACGTACATAATTGCACAACCAGCGCACTGACCAAAATGCCAGACAGGATTCGAACCCCGGCTCCCACTGCCAACCTGATAACTCTAACCATCAGCCATCACAACACTGTGTAAATCACAGAAAGCGGGATGAAACGACATTTTCAAGTGGCACCCACTGTACTGTGCAATGGCCGAAGTGTTCACACATTTAAGTAGGGTAATTAAAGTATGTATAAGCTTACTATTCAATTTAACATTCATTTATTTTGTTTTATTGTTGTAACCATCTATCTGACATTTCTTTTTATTGAATATGATTACAATGGACACAGTCTCATAAGATTAATTCCTATGATTATGTTTTATCGATTTGAGGTCCATTCTTTGGCATGAACACCAAAAGACATTTTTTATGTCCTAAGCTTTTTACAGGTGAAAATGATGACTCATACCTAGTTACCCATACGGGGTCAGGCCACACTTTCCTCACTAAGACTGAGTTTTTGTGCATTCCTTGCTCAGAGTTTCCTCGAGAATGTTATGAATCACCTCCTAGCTAAGACTCCTTGCTAGGAATTTGGTAGGGTTAAAGTTAGGAGCTCTCTCGAGGATCTTTAGGATACGGCCCCTGAATCATTCCTCTCCAAGTCCTGCAGGACTGAGCGGCTTTAGGAGATCCTTTATCCCTGCTGCAATTCCATCTCATAATGATACCACTGTTAATGTAAAAGTGTGATGACATAGAAAGTTTATATTCCTCTCATATGTTGAATTAACCAGTTAAAATTGCAACAAACATTGAAGAGTCTAGACATACATTGTTGGTGTAACACTCATCAATAAAACACGCTGGAAACCTCACATCAAGTAAAAATTAAAAACTAAAGTTGCAAAAAATCAGCCATAATGAATAAATCTAAATATACATTGTTACAAAACTCTATATACTATATACTGTTCACGTATCCTCCCATTAATCATAATTGTTTTAGTTTAGTTTAGTTTAGTTTATTTATTTGTTGAGCAAGTTAACCTGCTCTGAAATAAGTCGTTCTCCTCTGAGACTTTTACGCACGAGTTTTATACTGCATTTCTATTGCAAAATTTGTGTTCCATGACTCTGTTCAGATCATGTTTTATTTAGATACATTTAATCCTGCAATCTTAATTTGCCCTAATGATAAATAAAATGCAGCCTATATTATAGGCTATTAAGCTTTAAAAGTGTTATATGAGAGATGGAACGATATCATCGTCCATGTGGCACGATGGCTTTACTGTAAACATCGTCAACTGCTCAATTAGTCTTTATTTATTTGTTTAGCAGTTAACCGCTAAAGGGAGTGGCTGAACCAAGGCTTAATAAGCGCCACCCCAAAATGAAATAATACCATTACTTAATATTTACAAGTAGCAAATCATAAACAAAGGAACATAAAAATAAACTGACCAATAATTTGAAGGAAGGCTAAGAAACTATATTATACCAAGTCTATATATACAAAGCAAGAACAAATGAAAGGTATGGGGAATACTAAACACATAATCAAGGGTAAATGCAAAAAATAATCATGATCCAAACCTATTTCACTGATGGATCAATGACAGACCATAAAATATGATGAATTGTGATAGTTTAAATAGTTTTTTTTTGTAAATGTTGGACCGGAATCTGGCAGCAAGAAGATTCCGGAGTGTAGTAACAACGAAAATGGAGTCATTGATAGAACATTAATTGGTCAAAAACTATGTTTGTCTGGAGTAACTGAAACAGATATGATTATAACTGGGGTGAGAGAAACACAATCGTCTACAGGACGTGTTTGATATAGAATGACACTGTTAAACACATATATATAGTATAGTGAAAACCATTAACTACATATGCACACTTATCGTTTCAAAACAGGAACATTTCCAAATTAAAATGAAAGATTGCAAAAAGTTATACTCATAAAATGGGACAACCATCCTTCCTAAACTACAGACCTGTCTCTCTGCTCCCCCAGTTTTCCAAATCTTAGAGAAATTTAATAACAGTAGAATGGATAATTTCATAGATAAAGCATAAACTAATTAATGAAGGTCAGTACGGGTTTCGAAGCATCTCAAGTCACTCAATGGCCCATCATCGAATGCAATAGAAAGATACTAATAGCTTAGGGGGAAGGAACATGCACTGAATATTCATGACTTGAAAAAAGCATTTGATAACTAAATATTCTATATATTAAAAAATTAGACAGATATGAATATAGGAGTGGCTTTGAGCTGGATTCAAAGCCTATTTAACTGGGAAACAACAGTATGTGCAAGATGGGGAGTTACATCAGGTTATTTGGACATTGGCTGTGGGGTCCCACAGGATCTGTCTAAGGCCAAAGTTTTTAATTTATATATTAATGACATTTTTAACGGTCTAAATTATTAAATATTAGTGATTTTCGCAGATGACACAAACATCTTCCTATTTCAATGACAAATACTAGTAATTTAGTAACTACATAAATTGTGAACTAGAAGATTAAAAACAGATGACATTAATAAATTGTACCTCAACCTAAATAAAACAAAAGTAATGTTTTCGGTAATTATAATGGAAAACCCAGACCTGTAAAATAGAACGGTGGAGTTTTTAGAATACAGTAATCAGAATTAAAATTCTTAGGAGTCCTCATTGACAGTAAATTACCTGGAAACCACACATAAGACACATACAAGTAGTCCTCCAAATACTCAATCATTAATAAGCAAAGTTTTCTTAAATACAATGCATATTTTGTTATATAGTTCATTATTTTGCCATATCTAAACTTACTGTGTAGAAGTTTGGGCAATAACATAAAAGCTCATACAAACCCTGTATACCACTCCAAAAACGTGCGGTAAGAATTATTCACAAGTAGGAATATTGTGATCACACTAATTATATATTCTGCCAGTCTAAACTGTTAAAAATGTCTGATTTAGTTGATTTCTCTAACTGCCCAACTTCTGTTAAAGCCTAACAAAAATGTCTACCTGCAAGATACAAATGCTTTTTTGCACGCACAGGGGGATATACCTGAGGGGGTGTGACAAACTTTAAGTTCAAGCAGTGTCTTCCACTAGGAAAAAGTATGTGTGTGTCTGTATGATGGAGTAACTCTGGAAACAAATTGGGGGGCAGAATATAAACAATGTCAAATATCATCATTTCAAATCGAGATATACAATGGTAGGTCAAAGTACCTAAGAAGGAGAAATGGGTACTGATTGCTAATGGGTGTCCAAAGTGCTGTTACTTTAAAAGGTCAGATCTACTAATCATGAATATACTGTTTGGTTGTTACTTATTATACTATTGCAGTTGTTATTGACATGTTATTGCGTTGTGTTGTTATCATCAACTTTAAACTTTAAATGTAACAGTCTAGATTAATACCTAACAATCTGTGGATTATTCTCTAGAATCCAACTCAATCGATTCAGACAGCAAGTACTGCTATGATGCTGATGGTAAAATAAACGGAAATAAATTATTAGAAGAACAAACATCACATATCTATCCCGGCATTCAACATAACCCATAGATAGGGCAGACATTGGGGCAGGCAGCTCGAGGAAACTCTCTTCTGGAGCAGACCCTAACATTGTCTTTTTAATGCATAGTATAGGACACTAACAAATGATGGTCCGGTTTGCTCGGGGGCTGCTTCCCCCTGGCAGCAGGTCCAGTCACAGAAAGAAGAAAAAGAAAAAACAAGCCCGAATCCCTTTTAACCACATATCATTAAGACTATTCTGTTATCATGAACATCAATCAGTCTGCGATTACTGTAGCCCTTCATGATATAAAGTGGAGTATTTATGTATCATTCAATACACTTTTGATACAGAGTAATGTATATGGTTGGTAATGGTGATGGTGAATAACGTAATGCCAACATGGTAAAAATGAATTCTGTATGTGGAGACAGAATAATACACTGTTAGCGTGTGAGATGCTGTGAATGTTGACCTAGTATAATGCAAGTGTCGCATTTGTTAATATGTACCAACTCGGTTGATAGTTGTTTTGAAAGATGTAAGAAATATGCAGTGTTGTTAGTTATTGTTATTTAAGTTTATGAACAGGGGTGGGAGTCAATAACTTGTCTTTCTCCCACTCCTTTTCGAGCTGTAATGTAAATTATTTTTTTTTTTTTCTTTTATTATGGTATATTATATCGTTTTTTTTCTTTTTCTTCTTTAGCTCGAATAAAATATCAAAAAAAAAAAACATAGGCAAAGTAACAATAATGGATGAAAGAAAGAAAAACAAAAACAGACAAGCAAAATAAAAAAACAACAAAAAATGTGCTACTTTTATGTTATAAAAGGTGCATTAATAATCATCTATACTCCGAAAGGATCTTGCTTACTTCCCAGTTGGTTCATTTTACATCCTCATATAATTTAATTTGGGTGTAATTATCCTTAATTATTATATTTGTTAATTGGAGTTATATGTGAAGTAATGATGTAGAGCCCGTGCATAGTGTGGTGCAATTAAAAAGCCAGGGTGGTAGAGCGGCCAGTTGAGGAGGGCCATAACTCCCCTCAAAAAAACCCCCACCCAGCTGCCCTAGAACGCTGATTTTGAGATGATGTGTCCCGTATGCTGCAAGGGGTTGCATTAAAATAAGGTTTTGAGCCCGTTGGGAGGGTCCCCCTCTCAACAGATTCATAACTGCCTAACCCTAATTCTCAATTTGTAAATTTGAGAATGAATGAACAACGTTCACAAGCAACACTCTTCCTTAATTACAGAGGATACACATAATTGATCTTATCTTTGCGCCTCATGGCAACACATTTCTTTCTCTGTATGGTTTCGAAAAGCTTTTGTTGTATTTATATTTGGAAACAGGTTGATATTTTGACTTTGTTTTCAAACTCATTTCCAGTTTATTCCACATTTGTACACCATTAACTGTTGGCTAAAAACTTTTCAAAAGTTGACTATGTTTCTGAGTCCTAAAAGTAATTCATCACGTAATTCTAACAACCAGTACTTCTGGAACCTTTTGTATTATTGTCCCGGTAACAGGTTTGTATCTTTGCTTTGTAAATAGACATCTTGTACAGATTTGGAACTCAAACAATGCGACCAAAATATTCATGATCTTTGATTTTAAAAATAATGAGTTGTGTGGTCCAAAAAACACCAACTTATGGAAGTATCGGATAGCTCTTTTTGCACATTACTATTGGTTTTTAGATGTGTTTATAAGTACTGACCCCAAAACCACAGTACAATAATATAAAATATGGAATCAAGAACAGTATAAGATATGTAGCTTTGATGTTTAAATGGTCTTTGGCTTTTGCCTAGTTACTGAAATGCTTCTAGAATTTTAGTAAGATGATATATTGTAAATAGAGCTTTCCAAGTAATTCTGTCATCTGTTAATAACACCAAGAATTTGATTTATGCACTCGGGTCTAAGACAACAACGCCTCATCTGAATTGCGTCTTCTGAGCATTGGAATTACAGTTGCCAAAATATCATCAATTTTGCTTTTACTTCAGAATTTTAGAAAGATAATTTAGTGTTTGTTTGAACCACTTATTGACACTCTTTGAAGTTCCATTAACAACCGACACAGTTCTGTAGAGTCCGTCACCTGATGGCACAAATATTTGTATATCAGCAAACAAGATAAATTTAAGTACTTGAGACTTTTGAAATCACAAGTAGTTGATGTACATATTAACAATTTTGGGCCCAGAATGGAACCTTGAGGTAAACCACAGTAAACAATTTCTTGACAAACTCGAGCTGATAATTCACGCTATTTCAACCACATGTTTTCTATTTTTAAATAACTGGTAATCCCACTGTAGAAGCTACGTCCCTAATCCCATAATTGTTCTAGTTTTATTAATTAGTATATCATAGTTTAATTGTTATCAACGGCTTTACCAGGTCCAATAAATAACCCTATTGCATATTTCTGTTATTTACAGCATAGTTATTTCCTCAATTTATCAAAAGAGAGCGTGTAGTTGAGTGATATGTCCGTAAAACCAAACTGATTGTCCTGAGATAAATTACACCTTCATTAAAGCTGTCAAGTCTAGAGTTTATAAACCTTTCTCTAAGATTTGAGATGCGGTAAAAGGGAACAGCCTGTAGTTTGTGAAGAGATCGTTTATCCCTGCCTTGAACAGAGGAATCACTTTGCTACTTTCATACTTCAGGAAATTGCCATGTTTTCAGCGATGTGTTACAGATGTGTGTTAACGGCTTAGAGATACTGTTCCAAATAACAGTTTAAAGTTTTCATATCCATGTCCATAATAATCTGTCCGAGTTTATTTTTACAACCCTTTTAACAATGTCCAGTATCTCCTTTTCCTCCACAAGGTTGAGGAACATGAGACAGAGGATTTGGTCTATCAGTTTCACAATTAATAATTCTCAATTTGTAATTAGCATCAAGATTCCGGTCCAACATCTACAAAGAATTTATTAAATGTATCGACTAAACTCATTCATATTATTTAAAGTGTTATCCTCATCTTTGAAATATTTTGGATAATGTGGATAATTAATTTTGGATTATAAATTGGATCTTTGTGTAGAGATCTGGGAATGTGTATAAAAGTAATCTTCGACGCCATTGTTTAAAAGTTTCAGAAAAAGGCAAAAAGAATAATCCATTTAGCTGGATACCGGATTCACACTAATCCATTTATCTTTAAATAAAAACAAGAATGTGGAGGGACCTTACTTGAATTTAAATGCTCCAAATCATGTTCAAAGCCTCACAAAAGTCAACTTCGCTGAGAGTTTAAACAAATAGTTCTGCAAACGAAAGTTAAATACAACCTGGAGAATAAGATGAGCCGTTCGATAAACAATACTCCAGAACAACCATAAAGCCTGTGTCCCACGAGATCGTGTGTTGAAATATGGACAAATTTAGATGAAAGTATTAAAATAATGTAAAACCTGGTACATTAAAAAGGTTTAAAAAAATATTATTAATTAAATACGAACAATTATGTGAGTGTTGTTTATATTCTTTGCTGTTGTTTCTTTATATTTTGCTGTTGTGTTTTTGTTATTGTTCCTTATTATTTGTTGTTACCTGCCTTGTCTTCCTGTTTATATGATTTGTTTATGAATTGTTATGTGCATTACGTTCACTTGCTTTGATTGTTAAGTTTAATTTGGGGTGGGCTATAAGCTTTTTGCTTCGGCCCACCCTTTGGCAAACTACTGCTCAAATAAAATAAATAAATAAGTCAGCGGTTCTGGAGGCCCGTTGTGAAGCCCAGGAAACAAAAACACTTGGAGCGCTGATGTCAGTCTTTAGGGTTTTATTCTTACCGGAGTCTGAGGAGCAGGTCATGACTGAAGTTTATGATCGGCTTTAGACGAGTCACTCTTCAGGGACAGAGCGGACATGAGGCTGGAGATCTGCCTCTGTGGAGAAAAGAGTGATGTTCAGTTCTTCAGTCTTTTGATAAAACACCTGAAATCTGGACCTGAGATCAGGTCTGTCTGATTTTACTTAGTTTTACTTTTAATAACAAAGTGCAGTCGCCTTGTCCGAAGCTCCAGAGTGGGACAGTGTGGACTTGGTTGCTCATAGAGGGAGCTGGCTTGAAGTCTCTCCTCCAAGTCTGGACTGGACTTTACTCGGACAATGGCTCATCCTTAAGACGTATTAATTCATTATAAGTTTGCTTAAACGAGAGTATTTATTTAATTCATGGATAAGGTCTGACTAGAGGATGATCGTTACATTCTAAAAACATCAGTGTAAAAGGAGAGAACTTTTGTAATGTTGGTTTATAAGGTGTGTTCTTCAGGGCCCGTGCAGAGCTACACGAGGGTTCTATATGTGGTGTTATCTTTACACAGATCTCTCTGCAGCGCCCCTGCAGCACAACAGACTTTTCACCACTGTCCACTGTCATTACTCTCTTCACTGGGCTGATCAACAGGGGCTCAGGACAAGGACGATCAACTATTGAGATATGTTCACTTCATGTTAGAGAATATAGAGCTGAGATAATTAGGGCATAAACAATTTGCTCTAAGCAGCGCTCCTGTTTATTTAGATGATAAACTGCACTTGTTGACACTCGTTGGTCCTCGATTATGAGGCCGATTGAAGGCGGATAAGAGTGATCTGAAGCACAAGCACGCTGAATGGATGGAATTCCGTGGCGGTAATTTCCCTTGACTCTCCCTCCCTCTGCTGAGGCGCCGATGGACAGAACATTTGATCACATGAACGATCTTGAGAGAAGATCTGTACATTACTTTGGTCTCTGATCATAAAATGATTTTTAAGTAACAATTACGTTTAATGAACGTAAATAGTTTGTGTGGAGCCAGTAAGTCTCCGAGGTAAATGGTGCTAGGGGTCACTGCAGGAAAGGGCACCAGGATATAGTGTGACCTTGCCTACCCTGCATAGAGTTGCTAGAGGAGCCTGGCTCAGTACGTTGTTTGGACGCTTTGGCGGCACTGAGGTAAATATTTATTGTTTGAATATGAATTAATTGCACGGTGGGACGGTTTAGGTTTTTGTTATAATAAAGCCAATACTTTTAAAGATACAGCTTTGCCTGGAGACGTCTTTGACTATTCAAATGAAGTGAATGAAAGTGAGCAGGCGCGTCAGCTAACATGTCCGTGTGGCAAACAGATATGCGCTCAGGTAGTACTGGCTGCTACATAAGTCAACAAACCGGATCTTATACTTTGGATTTCCCTACTATTCGTTTGGAACTTGTGGCCGCACTGCAGAATTTAAATGAGACGGTGACGGTGCGGATACATGCGGCCTGTGCGCTACGCGAACAGTGCAGCGTATTAATCGCAGTTCATCCATGGATCTATTATAAGTTCATCGTCAGATCAGGATGTACCGCGGACATCTTCGCCCCCTCGCTGGAGCAGCGGACCCATCTTCTACACCTGTGGATCTATTTCGCACATCGCCTGGACGTACCTGGATTACGCGGATCTTCATGCTCCCAGGTATTCACGGCGCCCACGAATAGGCCTACTGTAGCGCTACATGTTTATATGGCCATTTATTTTGTGCCACGCTAAAATTCCAATGCATTGGTAGTGACTTGCTGAAGTGACCGGGCGTTTAAGTACAGTCATATCGGAATTTGCAATGGGATCGCGCGAGGAGGACATGCCAAGGGGGGCTGAATCAAACTTTGGGGCCGATGAGAATACGGCTAGTAAACAGGTCGTTAAAGAAAAGCGCGTCGTCAAAATGACTCATAAAGCATTTGCAGATAAGCTCGAAAGGCTGCAAAGTGAGAGGAAGTGTCAGTTAAACAAAGCAGCTAAATTGAGAAAAAATATTCAAGAGCTTGTAAATAAAAAAGAGAATGTTTCGGTTGTTTACAAGATGTTTGATGAATTTATTAAGGTGTGTGATGAAGCAAAAGGTAGTCACAATATACTGATTGATATGTTGCCTGACGATGAACAAGAAAAACATGAGGTGTGGTTCAAAGCAAAATGATGTTTAACATGATTCATTTCTGAGATAAACGGGTGGTCAAATGAAACTGAAAGATTGCCCACAATAGATGTTAATGAAGTCAAATGGGGTAAACTAAGCAGAGAAAGGAACAACTGGAACTGGAAGGAAAGCTTGCAGCATCAGAAGCCAGATTAGCTGTTTTTCAAGCCTCAGAGAAGGGTTCAACCATCTCAAGTGCAATGAGAAAATCCTTGGTGCCAGACAAGAAAAAATAACACTTGATCCTAAAGCAAAGGAATACGAACCAGTAAAGGAACAAGGCTTCTTACTTCAACATGGCCACTGCAACGCGAACCAGCCGCCACTAGAGCCGACATACAGTCAACGGAAATTGAAATACAAAGAAATGTGACTCAGCCTGATCGTGGTGTAAATTAAATCAACGGTTAACAGTCTGCAAGTGGATCAAGGACAAGATATATACAACAAATGGATCAAAACAAGGAGATATTTGCTCCATTTTGGAAGACAAACGAAATAACAGCAGCTCTTGTGCAGCAACAACGTCTAATGACCCTGCCCCACAGAGATATACCAGCATTTGATGGGATCCCTTGCAATTTATTTCATTATAAGGCCTTTGAACGAGGAGTGGAGGCAAAGGCCTACAAGAGCGACTGTTTATACTACTTGGAACAGTTTACAGTGGGTCAGCCAGAGAGTTGGTACGCAGCTGTCAACATATGGAGCCTGAACGTGGCTATTTTAAGGCAATGCAACTTTTGCAAGAACATTTGGGAATGAATACAGAATTGTTACTGCATATATGGAAAGGCATTGGCTTGGCCTCAATCAAATCAGAAGATGTAAAGGCTTTGCAGTCATACACCCTTTTCTTCGCAGTTGTTGCAACGTTATGGCAGAGTTGCACTACATGACAGAGATGAATATGTCAAGCAATATGAGAACGATACTGTGCAAGAATACACTTTATAAGCACTTCGCAGGCGTTTGGAGATCAACGTGCGTGTTTGATATATTGGAAAACCACCAAACCAAAGAGCACCTTTACAGATTTACGTTCAATTTCTGGAGCAGGCAGGTTAAATCTTTCATCTACCCATATTCGGAGATATCCAAGAGACACAAGTAATAACATCTGGAACAAGGAGCAACTTTAGGCCCAGGCCACAGATGGGAAATACTGTGAGAACAATACCTTTGCCACAGCTGTTGCTCCAGTGCAAAATGACAATTGTTCTATATTAGATGTTACATGCACACTATGTTCTCAGTGTCACTTGGTGGAGGAGTGCCCAAATGTACGTGGAAGAAGTCATAAAGAAAAGGTTCAAATGCTGCAAGAAAGGGGTCTCTGTTTTGGTTGCTTAGAGGCCGGACATATAAGGCGTAATTGTGAAAATCGCTCCAGCTGCAAATTATGCGGGTTGCTGCATCATACGTGTTTCATTTCGAAGGAAAAAGCAGAAGCTCAAACCTACAGGAGGAGGTAGATAATATGCAAACTGCGGCCATACAGGAGCAGGGAAGGAGCACTGTTATCTGTCCATTTTGCCTGTTCAAATTAAAGCTGAAAGGGGCTCTGAATAATAAACACGTATGCCCTCCTGGACCTGGAAGCACTGCAAGTTTCTGCTCCGAAGAGCTTATGCGGAGACTTAAGATTACAGGAAGGAAAACGCAATTCGTCCTTAAGACCATGGGACAGAGAGGGTGGTACCGGCTTACTCTTTAAAGGGGTTGGAGGTGTCTGCATTAGACAAGAGCTGCTTTTACCAACTGCCAGAGGTTCTGACACAGAAGAGGATGCCTGTGAATAAGGATTGTGTCGCGTCAGAAAAGGAGCTGGCAAGGTGGCCATACCTGGCAAAGGTCATATTCCTAACATACAGGCTAACGTGGACTTGTTGATTGGAAGCAATGCTCCAAGGGTATTGGAACCTTGGGAGGTGATCAATAGTCGAGGCAACGGACCTTATGCTATAAGAACTGCATTGGGCTGGGTAATTAATGGCCCCCTCCACAGCAATACTTGCCCAAACCAAGAGATCTCTGTAGCTTTGGTCAATAACATTTCAGTCCGTAAGCTCGAAGAACTGCTGCAGAAACAATACGAGCATGACTTCAACGAAAGCGCCACAGAGAGAAGGGGCCATCAAGAGAAGACCTGAGATTCATGGAGATCATGGAGGAGTCTGCAACAGTTGAGGACGGCCATTACAGCTTAAAGTTGCCTCTAAGAAACGAATGCCTATCCTTACCAAATAATCTGTCCGTGGCAAAACAAAGACAATTTAATCTCAAGAGAAGATTCCTCCGAAGCAAACCGTTCTTTAAGGAGTACACGGCTAAGATGGAAGAATGATCAATAAAGGCTACGCAGAGCAGATAACAGTGCAGGATAAGGAGGAGGATACTGGCAAATATGGTATATTCCACATCATGGCGTACGTCACTCCAGGAAGAAGTCTCTGAGAGTTGTGTTTGACTGTGGAGCAACTTTCAAAGGAACGTCGCTCAATGAACATCTGTTGCAAGGTCCAAATCTGACGAGCACATTATGTGGAGTCCTTTTAAGATTTAGGAAGGAATCGGTAGCCTTTATGGGCGATGTTAAGTGCATGTTCCATCAAGTCAAAGTAGCCGAATGTAACAGAGATTTTCTTCGGTTTCTGTGGTGGCCTGGAGGAGATCTGACAAAGGAAGTGGCAGTGTTTCGGATGACAGTACACCTCTTCGGCGCTGTATCTTCGCCAAGTTGCGCTAGTTTTGCGCTCCGAAAAACTGCCGACGACCATCAAGCTGATTTCCCTGAAGAGGTCGTTCAGGTTGTGAAGGAGAACTTCTATGTGGATGACTGCTTAAGCAGCATGGCTAATGAAGAGGAGGCGGTCACCATGGTGAAGCATTTAACATCGCTGTGCCAAAGAGGAGGCTTTTTGTTGACGAGGTGGGTCAGTAATAGCCACCTCATGATGAAAATTCTGTCTGAAGCTAATGAAACGGAAGTGCTAAAGGAGATGGATTTGGATCAGAGGCATCACTCATCGAGAGGGCACTAGGACTGCAGTGGTGTGTAACGACCGATACATTTAAATTCAAAATGGAAATCCAACAACGACCGCATACAAGACGGGGAATGTTGTCAATTTCAAGTTCGGTGTATGACCCGATGGGATTTTTGGCGCCCCTTGTCCTCCTTCAAAGATTATGCTGCAAGAATTATGTAGAAGAAACATCGGATGGGATGATACTATTCCACAGGACATAAGACGTCCATGGGAACACTGGTTGGAAGGGCTGGATATGCTCTCTGAGTTCAAGGTTGAACGGTGCATTAAACCCAGAGAATTTGGAAGTTTAAATCATGCCCAGTTGCATCATTTTTCAGACGCCAGCGAAATGGGATATGGCACCGTTACCTACCTCAGGTTGCAAGACGTCAGAGGAGACGTGTATGTGAGTTTCCTGATGGGGAAAGCAAGAGTCACACCAATAAAGGCAGTCACTATCCCTCGACTGGAGTTAACTGCAGCTGTTTTGGCAGTGCGTATGGACTTGGTGCTAAGGGCCGAAATGAAATGCAGTTACAGGAATCTGTCTTCTGGACAGATAGTATGTCTGTACTCCGCTATGTGAGGAACAAAGAGAAGCGCTTCCACACATTCGTGGCCAACCGAATTGCAGTAATCAGGGATGCTACTACAGCCTCGCAGTGGAGATATATTGGCTCCAAAGAAAATCCAGCCGACGCTGCGTCACGAGGAATGAAAGCGGCAGATTTTGTACAGGACAGAAGATGGATACAGGGCCCTGAGTTCCTCCTTAGGAAGCATGAGGAGTGGCCAATCAAGGTGATTGACATGGAGGATAGCCACGATCCAGAAGTTAAAAGAGATCTTGCTGTACATGCCATCAATACAGTCAATAGCCTGGAAGCCACAGATCGACTCCTGTCATATTTTTCAGATTGGAGGAAGTTGAAGTTGGCCGTGGGCTGGATTTTGAGACTCAAGCAGATGCTGCTGGCGAAGATTAAAGGTTTCCCAGAAGGGTATCAGCAAAGCAAACTCCAAATGGAACCATGCAGCCTCTGTCGGGGGAAGAGCTCTTTGAAGCGGAGAAGGCAATAATCAAATATGCCCAACGTCAAGAATTCTCAGAAGAAGTTGCTGCATTGTCAGCGGGCAAGGCTGTGAGGAGAAATAGCACTATCTACAAATTGACCCCATGTTTAGACAACGGCCTTCTGAGGGTTGGGGGTAGGCTGACGAGAGGATGTTTGCCAGAGGACGCCAAACACCCGCTCATTTTAGCCAATCATCAATCCGTGGCTTCCCTCATTATTAAAAATATCCACCTCCAGCTTGGTCACAGTGGTCGCAACCACACACTGTCCACTCTACGGAGAAAGTATTGGGTCACAAAGGCCACCTCAGCTGTACGACAGATTATTACAGAATGTTGCTTCTGTAGGAAACATAATGCCAAGACTAAAGATCAGATAATGGCAGATTTACCAAAGGAAAGGCTCCTCCCTGATAATCCTCCATTTACCAATGTGGGTGTTGATTATTTTGGGCCCATAGAGGTGAAAAGAGGCAGAGCAGTTGTTAAGCGATATGGAGTAATCTTCACTTGTTTGGCTTGTAGAGCAGTTCATCTGGAGGTGGCAAGTTCCTTGGATACAGATTCATGCATCAACGTCTTGCGTCGATTTCTATGCCGAAGAGGCCAGGTATCCTCGATACGCTCAGACAATGGAACCAATTTTATTGGTGCTGAAAAGGAGCTGAAACAGGCAATTACATCATGGAATCACGCAAAAATTCACCAAGCTCTGCAAGAAAGAGGAGTGAAATGGTATTTTAACCCTCCTGCTGCTCCTCACCATGGTGGCATTCGGGAGAGGCTTGTCCGTATGGTGAAGAAGATCTTGAGGTCAGTTCTCCTGCAGCAAACATTGGATGAAGATGGTCTCAATACAGTTATGTGTGAGGCAGAAGCTATTCTCAATGATCGTCCGATCACAAGCTCTCTAATGACCCTACTGATTTGGAAGCACTAACACCAAATCATCTCCTTCTCTTGAAAGCAAAGCCTTCTTTGCCCCCAGGGCTGTTTGTCCAAGGTGACACGTATGTTAAAGAAGATGGCGGCAAGTGCAATACTTGGCCGACCTTTTTGGAAACGTTGGATCCGTGAGTATTTGCCGTTACTTCAGGAAAGGCAACGATGGAACGAAAGGAAGGAGAACCTAAAGCCTGGAGATGTTGTTGTGATAATGGACCCTACTGCTCCACGGTGTTCCTGGCCATTAGGACGAGTGTTGGAGGTCTTCTCTGATAGAAATGGATTGGTTCGATCCGTCCAACTACAGACCAAACGAGTATAGTTGAGAGACCAGTTACGAGGATTTGCCTGCTGATTGAAGCTGATTAGTGCATGGCTCCCTTAAGAGAATGAAGAAAATTGTTCTGCAAGGCTATGAACAATTATGGGGAGGGCGTGTAGGAGCCAGTAGTCTCCAAGTAAATGTCCGCTAGGGGTCACTGCAGGACAAGGGCGCACAGGATATAGGTGGTGATCTTTCTACCTGCATAGAGTTGCTAGACGGACGGGCTCATACGTTTGTTGACCGCTTTGCGGCACTATGAGGTAATAGTTTTATTGTTGAATATGAATTTAATTGCACTGTGTGGACTGGTTTTAGGTTTTTGTTATAATAAAGCAATACTTTTAACGATAAGCTTGCCTCGGAGACGTCTTTGACTTTCAAATGAATGAATGAAGTGAGCAGGCGCGTCAGCTAACATGTCGTGGGCAACAGAAGCGGCTCAGGTTAGTACTGGCTGCTACAGTTTGTCTTCTGTATAACCTCCATGTGGACTGTGGCTCTAGTGTTAGTTTAGTTTAGTCTTTTATCTGAGCACAGACTCTACATTAAGCAGAGCACAGCAGAGGTGTGACCAGGTGAGAGCAAAGATCAAGACCAAAGCAACTCGTCTCTTGGAGCAAACGCATGAGAGAGGCAGACGGAGTGAGCTGCTACAGAATCACAGAAAACTGTCTGTGCGACTGACAGAGATCAAACTGGGACTTTATATTTTCACAGTTAAATCCAGGAGCGTCTGAACGTAGAAAGCATGTTGATAAAAGAAGAAACAACACTGCTTTGATTGGTGTTTCTCTAATATCCTCTTGTTTTTCTCTCATTTCTCACCTGTCCCTCTTCACCTCAGTGCAGACCTGTTGTATTTCCTAAGCTGACACTAGATGGAGCTCCAACATCAGCGCTGGACTAATGTGTAGAGTAAGACTGCACACAGCCTTTCAGTGCAGTGAAATGGAAGAGCTCAGGGGCGTCGTTAGTGAGTGGATTTACTCTTTCACCGTTTCCTGTTTTGTAAAGCAAAGTTGGGCTTCTACAAACTCATATTTACATTAGGGACATAAACACTTGGAGGCATTTGACCCAGTTTAGTTTCCTCTATAACCAGGGACAATGGTAACACGGTGGATTGGGCTCGAGAGGCTTTATTTGAGTAACTTGTAAGTTAAACTATTGCTCACTTGGTCTATAGAGACATAATAAATATTAAGATTGTAAAATAATTCAGATTATTGTTGAGGATTTGGGCTCAATGTTGTGAATTCATTGGTTAAATAAACTGGTCACACTCACAACACAGATGCAACATCCAGAATCATGACGCCAAACAGCTGGAACAATTCACTTCACACAAGCTCAGATATGTGGACAGTGATCAAGTAAAGCTCACACTTCCCAGTGTTAAAGCCAGATACAGACTTTAGATAAAGTCCAGATGGTCTCAGTGAGGACTCTTATCGAGACCTTTTCAGTGAGTGTGACCAGTGTGGGCTTTTGTGCTCTGGTTCATCACTGCAGTGCTGTGGTTCTAGTCCTTGTTGGTGTTTCTGTATTTTGTTCATATCACTGTATATTTCTGTTTATTGTGTAAATATTGTAAATACTTGTTTATGCTGTGGGAGCTCACCTTTTAGAGGCTTATCTCTTTTACTAAAAACCTTTGTTATTTACTGTATCACATGATACATGGAGGTTTAGCCCTGAGATATCTGACCTCCTCTTATTGTGTTTACATGTATTATGTAAAAACCTTACATATACAGGTGTGTAGCCTCTTGTTTCCTGTCAGATGAAGGGCTAACAAACATTACTGTGTGGAGATTCTTTGGGAGCTCTATAGCTGTGCAGAGTTATCATTTCCGTCACTTCTCGCTCTGGTCACTGGTGTTTTTGGATGTGCGTGTCTGCTCCACCCTTGTTCAACTCTTTATTTGGTTAAAATGTTCAAGTTAAATTACAATGTTAAAAGCCTGGTTTGTAAAAAGGACTTAACCTCTTAACCCCGGCTGATCCGAGCATCATTTCTCCAGTTTGGCTTCACCCAAATGTTAAAGCTTCTAGAAAAAAGTGTTAAAACTAAAACGAAGAATTGTCAAATAAGTGATGAAACTGCAACAGAAAAGTGAGAGAAATTGACCCAAAAAATCCACTAAGGAGCAACAAAAGTAACAACAAAAGAGATGAAAAACTTACGACAACAAGGCAACAGCACAAGGAAAAAGATGAGTTGAAAAGACTTTTGTAGGTCTTAGCTTTCAAACTACACTGGCCTATAGACTGTAAGCTCCAGTCGAGAAGCTCTAGATTTGGGTAAAGCTGAACTGGAGAAAATGCACTCGGTTAAGGTGGGAGTTAAGAGGTTAAATTCTTTTTTAAAAACACAAAAAATCCTAGTTCATGAACCTGTTCTCAAACATTGGCAATAAACACTTTTCTGATTCTGTAAAAATGTTGAAACGACAGATCCATACGAGGAATAAAGCGACTGTTCATTGGACTGAATCTTCACATAGAAGGAAACCTTTTCAAGTCGTGGAGCTGCAGATAAACTTAATCTACGACAGAGTGGACTGTGACTGCATCCATCTACTGATAGTTCAGTCTTTTATCTGAGAACAGACTCTACATTAGGTTTATTTCTTACCGAGAGTCTGGAGGAGCAGGTTCATGACTGAAGGTTAGAATCGCGTCTTTAGACCAGTCACTCTTCAGGGACAGAGCGGACACTGAGGCTGGAGATCTGCCTCTGTGGAGAAAAGATGATGTTGTCAGTGATTTGTCCTGATGTAACATCTGAAACATGTGAGCCACAGACGACTTTCTACTTTTCACCGTTTCCACAAAGACACTTCTGCCTTTGTGCTGGAATCTGTCAACCCTTAGTTCAGCCGGTCGACCTTCATCCACATTTCCAATACTTACTGTCAATGCTCATCGAAATGAATTTGATTAAATACTAAAGGCCAACGTTGCATTGAATAAAGGAACACTGGTGTTAAATAAATACATGATAAAGCATCTGTACTCACACTGGCCCATGGTGGTCCGGCTCGGTGCTGCCCCCTGGAGGTTCTCCTTTGCCTCTGTTTCCGTGTTGAGACTCTGAGGACTTTACGTGGTGTTGGTCCATTTCCCAGTGGCTCGGTCTGAGAGTCTGTGAATGAGTGTAATCAGTTTGAGAGCAGAGCGAGGGCAGCGACTCACACCTTCAGATGGACTTTGGACTTCACTGAACTTTCCAAACCACATTCACACCTGTCTTTTGTACAGATATGTGGGTTATGTTCATCCTTAGCTCGTTCATTCACACTTTCCCTGGAGTCTGCAGCCGTTGAGAATGACATAGTTCCATCAAACTCACAATGAACCCTGAAGAGGAATTTACTGCTGTGACCGGCCCTTAACATCCCCTTCACCAACACATTTGTGATATTCAACTGGAAACACGCAGTTAATAAAGATTTACTGGATCATAACGACGACACACGCTCACTCACCTCGGATCAGACGACTGGGCTGGGCACAAGGTACAAAGTACAGGCTTTTATTGCTGCGTATAAAGATATCATTCAGTGTTAAAGGTGATGAACCACTGTACCTTTAAGACAGGCCTATTCAATTCCTCACTTCTGAAATACGTCCTTGATCTATGTCCAGTCCAGTTGCAGAAACAAGAGCGAGCGACAGATACTTGGGACATAAAGCTCAAGTATTCCAGCATTTTAAAGCCCACAGCAGCAGATGCAGAATCAGAACCCTCACTGTGACAGACACAGGTTATTTAAGTCCTGTTGGTGAATAAAGGCCTGAAAGTAAAGGATCAAATCCCTCCCTCTTTAAGCACAAAGCCACTCCTGGTTTGGACAATGGCCCTGTCCCCACACCACGCACTAACACTTGAGTGGAGTGTGTGTTTTCTCAAAGTGTTTGAAGTGCATGAAGTTTGCAAGGCAGTGTTGAAATATGAACTGGGACAGAGCAACTTCATCAACTTCCTGTTATGAACGTGATAAGGTCAAATCAAAATAATAACAAGTATTTAACAATGTAACACAGCCGCCTGATTTACTCACAAAACTATTAAAGTGCAGATGACACATTACACACAATTTATACTAAAACACAGTTAACACAATTAACACAAGATTTTGCTAGACGAAGGCAACCATTTCACTTCTTGACAAAGGCAAAGAAATGTTGGGCAGAAAAGTTATTTTTATTTGAATTTTTAAGCTGCTGACAGGAAGTGACATAAAAGAAGGAAACATTCCATAGCAGTTTGACTCATTCATTTCCCATTGACTTAACATGGTTGCACGGCAACAGTTTAAAATTGTTTACCTTCTTCGATGTCACTTCCTGTCGGTGTCCAATGAGGAAGTGAAAACATAAACATCACAAAAATGGTCAAACTAAAGAAACTGGGAATAATCTTTATCAAAATCTTAAATATAATCGTGTTAACTGTGTTTTAGCAGAAACTGTGTCTAATGTGTCAGATGCACTTTAAAGATTTTAAGTTTCATCAGCCCAGCAGAATAAAGGCTGTTTAAATGTAAATAGAGAATTATGATGTGGGAGGAGTGCCTTGGGTTTTATGTTTTTCTTTTGCAAACCATTTTAAACTGTTGCCATGCCGACCATCTTATACTGTGGGAAATGAGTCAAACTGAACTTTACCTTTATCTATGTCACTTCCTGTCAGCAGCTTAAACATTCTGATAAAAAAACTTTTCCGCCCAACATTTATTCAGTAAAATGGCTGCTCACTGAAACAAAAATAGTCATATTTACAAAAGCATTAAATCCTGTCATTTGCACTTTAAGTAAAATAATAAAAATGTTTTCATCACCAGCTCATCATTTATTGAACTGGCCACAAACAGTCTCCAACATTTTATTACTTTAAATCCACCAATGTCAGGATTTGCACTGATTAAAACTTGTTACTGTTTTCTTGTTACATCTCTCTCCACTCTGATATAACGCTCCGTCCACACACACACCAAGTATAAACACACACACACACAGACACACACACACTGAAACATGTGCGTCTGTGTGTGTTTCTGTGTGTGTGTTTTTGTGTTTCTGTGTGTGTGTGTGTGTGTGTGTGTGTGTGTGTGTGTGTGTGTGTGTGTGTGTGTGTGTGCGTGTGTGAAGTGCTTCTTATAAACAGTCAGAGGAAATACGTGTCTGAACCTGTGAGGAGTCAAAGTGCGTCTGAAGGAGTGTGGTGAGGAATGCAGTCGAGCAGAGCCGCTGAGCCGCTCCCACTGTTTCCTGTTCGTCCAGTCACTGCTAAAAATAAACACAGTGTTCGCACATTTTCCTATCAAATAGGTTTATTTTGAACACAACATTGCCTTCTGACTCACAAATAGAGCTTTTAAGTGACTGCTTTCTAAATAAGCTGTAACACCCTTGAGGTAAGAGGAACACGGACGACCACTGAGAGGTCTAGGGTCCCCAAGACAAAAAAGGTTTGTAATCACTGACTTAGTGTGAACATTTTCCTGTTGCAGTTTTTTCAAGTTAAAAGAAACAAAGAAATGTTTGGAAATACATTGGGCCTCATTCACGACACGTTCTTACGTTAAAGCCGTCTTAATCTCCCTCTCACTGTTTAACTGTTTCCTTGTCTCGTCTGTTTTAATCTTCATGAATAGAACAGTCCAGTATATGTGCAGCATTAGCTCATCATTAGTCCATTCTTGGTTAATCTGCCTGTTGTTTCTCAGCTGAAGGTTTCCTGTGACTCGCAGCTTAAATGTATTATAATATATAATGATGAAGTGTTTCCTTCCTGATGAGCGTGTGTCTGTAAACGCCCTGTAGCTCTGTCTTATTCCAAAGCCTCACCTGAGTGTGGGCTCTGAAGCGTCTCCTCTTCTCTGTCGGACTCTCCCTGGTTTCTGCCGTTTGACGATGACAAAGTGAAAAAGTGTTTTGGAGCCTTTAGAGGAAAGTCCGGCTGTGACCCGCCGTCCCGTAATATCCCCTTCAGCCGCACCTTTCTGACACTGCAGCGGAAACACACACTCTTTACCTGAGGCACATGAGCAGCCCCGCCCTCTGTCACCGCAGCACACATTTAACCCTTAAGGGGAACAGGGAAAACTATTACATTTAGAGATATCAATGTGACACTTCTGCTGAACATCACTGATATAACTCTGATCTATCTTATCCATAGAACTCTCACATAATGATGTTAATCCACTTCAGATCTGCACTAAATACTACAGTTTGAAAAAAGGTGGATTTGTTTGGACTGGAGTAAATGAGCTGTTGTTTAGATTAGCGTAGTTAGGAATGTTGTGTGGATATTAGTAACCTTACATTGTTTAGGACGATCAATCATATGTGAGAGAAAGCTTTTGAAAGTGACCTTTGAGAAGAATCCTGTGGGAATGATGTGATAAGTCTCAGTTAGTCCAACATCTGGAGCATGTTTCTTCATTTTATGGCTTTGTCGCAGCTGTTTGTCGTTAACGTATTTACTTTCCATTACAGTATGATTCAGTTCTATCCCCGACATTTAGGATTACAGTGTTTACTGCAGTGAAGCCCATGCTTTATATGAGCTGCTGCCTGATGTTTGCCCCATCACCTTCGTAACCCAGGAGACGGAGCTCAGTGTAACCCAAAGTTATTTTATCGTCAAAGTATTATTTTATTTTATCTTTTTTACTTCGAATGTTACGTTTTTTGGTTGAGTTTGTTTTTTCCCATGTACCGTGAATGCACCGCAGCGCTGCTCACGGCAACTCCCTGCTCAGAGCTAGGTAGCTTTCTGTCACGCATCTGTCTGCACGGAGTGAGGTAAATTTCTCTGTACATTCTCCCTGTGTCGAGTAAAATAGCTCTTTGAAGCATGGTTTTGAACATTACATTTGTTTATAGATGCACAACGGTGTTGTGGAAGTTGTTGTGGAGTCCTGTGTAACCTGTTGAGCATTGGATTTTGAATATGTATTTTTGTTGAAGAAAATCCTGGTGAGTGTTGTACATTTGCGATCGTGAAATGTGATTGGAAGTAAGGTAGAGCTATAAACCAGTCTGGATTTGTTATTTTGTGAACAATGTGATTGTTATAAGCTGCTAATGATTCGTTAGCCATGGTTGCTCTGAAAAAAACAAGCTAGCGCACCCACATGCGCTTACTAAGCTAATGCACTTGCATGTGAGGTCTAAGCTACCCTCCATGTGCGTGGTGTTGTCGTTGACACATCATGAGTTCGTAGTGTGCGAATTAGTTTTTTTACAAGCCATTTTGATTCACACTGGAATGTTTTTTGATGATTGATGTTTATTGGCAAATAGATTTTTTTGTTCATGCCCATGTTTTTTTGAGTTAATTTACATGTTCAATATTTGAATAAGATTCCATTCTTCTTATGTCGTTGTCTGTGTATCATTGTGGTTGGAGGGTTCTTTAAGCTCATAATTGAGTTACCACTGCCAGTCTCCTTACGATCCTATAGAACCATATTGAGTAGGTTGGAATATTTTGAAGCTTTTTTGCCTTATGTCATTCACCCACTCATATACTTTCATTATATGACATTTATTTTACAGTTAGTCTTTGTGTTCACTGCTAAAGAGTGGATCCAGAGGCTGTACTATGGACAACGCGAGGAGACTTTATAAACACTAGGACACATACTGCGTCAGTAATCAGGCACAGAACAGACATTTTGTGCAGAATAGATGGCTATATAGAGAAGGGAGGAGTTTACAGGAGCTAGCTCTCCCCATGTGAGGAACATTAGCATCTCAATATAACAACACGTTTTCACCTCATTCAAGTATTTTGTCAGGTCAGGTCCTAGAAAGACAAAGACAGAAGACTGACAGTGGACACTTAACTCCAGCTCAGTGTAGATCTGCCTCTGAAGGTAAGGCTTTGTTCACCTGTCATTATCTTCACAGAGGAAGATCTTTTTAACTGATTCAGTGCAGACTGTCCACATCAGTATCTTCCTAAATAGACCTACCAAGTGCAGAACATTTGAGACAGTTTAGGAAAGGGCCTCTGCTGACACTTTATTGTTGAAATGTAGCTTGGTAAATAGTATGAGATATTTAAACATAGGTGTATTATTCAAACAGACTGTCCCAGGTCTGATATTAAACTTGTGCTGAAACTGGGACTGGGCCTCATGGAACTAAAGGCTCACTTTTGTTCTACGATATTTGATGTATTTTTAAATTAATCTGTGCAAAGATAATTCTTGTTAGACATAAACGATTCAGAACAGTTCAGTATGAAGAGTGAAGTTACTAATACTTCACTCTTGTACTTTTACTTGAGTACAAATGTTCTGTCCTCTTTCCACCACTGGACATGAACCACTTAAAGTAAATACTTAAAGCAAAACCAATACACTCCATCACAAGGTTATGTCCAGTTTGGCTGTAGAAGGGTATGTTTGTCTTGGGTTAGGTGTGAAGTGGTACAAGGGCGCCACTGCGGAGAAGCAAAATGGCTGACTGGGTTTTGCACAAATGTCCAGGTTTTTTGTCAGACATACGTGGCAACCCTAGGTGCATCTGAACCAAGCAGCACCCAAGGGAGGAAGTTTAACTGGGGAGTTCAGTGTGTAATGTTAATCAGTGCATTTTCTCCAGTTCAGCGTTACCCAAATCTAAAGGTTACAGTCTATAGGCCGGTGTAATGCCTCATTTGAAAGCTAAGACCTACAAACTCATCTAAACCAATCATTTCTTTGCGTTGTTGCTAGGGATGGGCGATCGATACCAAAATATCGATATTTCGATCCAGGCGGCTGTTTTTAAAGTATCGATCCTCAAGCTAAAATATCGATCCTTTCATTTAAACTAATATTTATGTATTTTCTGATAGAATACTATATTTTCCCCCTGCATGTGCCCCGCCCCTTTCCCCCTGCATGTGCCCCGCCCCCTTTCCCCCTGCATGTGCCCGCCCCCTTTCCTCCTGCATGTGCCCAGCCCCCTCTTCCCCCTGCATGTGCCCCGCCCCCTCTTCCCCCTGCATGTGCCCGCCCCTCTTCCCCTGCATGTGCCCCGCCCCTCTTCCGGACGGAGAACACATAAGGTAACGGACAATCTTGCAGAGAGTGGAGGACTGAAGAGGCTTCAAATACTGGAGGTAAGTGGTGATGAGTTGCAGGTGTGCTGAGTGGCTGCAAGCTCCAGGGTGTGATGACTCCGCCCAGCTCCAACCAGAGCGGGATAAGAGGGTGGAGGCAAAACACACAGATGGGAGGCACTGGACTCCTAACAATTGTCAAATCCATATTTAACTATTTCAGCCTTACTGACTTCATTTGTGCTTCAGACATGAAACTATTATTATGTTTCCATCCCAGAGGACCTCCTTGTCAGGCACAGTCATCAGATTTTAAATTCACATATTCTTACAATAGTTATTGGGCCTAAAGCAGCTCTCCATTCATTTCAATGGCAGTGTCCTCCATGTCTGTGAATCCAGTTATATGTTTGTCTTTAGCCTTTCATACCAACTTAATTTAAACTCTAAATCCATAACTTTTATTAAATATACTCTCCACAGGGCCTCCTCTACATGCACATTTACCACATTTTAAATTCACTCAATTTCTCATGGTTTTAAGACCCAAAAAAACAGTGCCATAACCCAGTTTTTAAATATAAACAAACTGTGATTCTCATTCACCAGTTTCATCTTATTTCAGAGAAATCCTCTATTTTCATTAAAAATCAACTCAAAGCAGAGTTTACATCTTAATTCATGAACTTGTATCAAATGATTGAATGTTCAGAGCAGTTTGACGGTGGGAAGTAAAGTCCAGTAGAGCAGAACTTTTACAGCTTTCTCTAAACACCAGACAAATGCACATTTATTGATATAAAATCCTCTTTTCTGATGTGAATCTGTTCAGAAACTACTAAAGCACTGATCTGCTTCAGAATGTGTGATCTGTGATGAATGACTTCATGTTCACAGCCTTTTGCCTCTGCAGGTGAACAGAAGAGCAGCTCATGTTTAGCATCAGTGCATTTGAATGAAGTCAAACTAAAGATAGACCTGTGGTGAACATGTTAGAGAGGTGTCTCTCACCCATTCAGGCTTTGGGGTTTGGGGGCGTGTCTGTGATGTTTCTTACTGCATTCTGCTATTCCATTATTGACGCTGAAAGAAATAAAGTTGACTCACTTGCAGCTTGTGTCTCTTTCTTTCTCGCCACAGAACCCACATTTATTTCACACTTTTATTTATGAGTGAAATATTAGAGAAACAAAATGGGCTCATAAAGTAACTATTTGCTCTCATTCAAACGTATGAGAAAATTCAAAAATGGCACTAATACTAAATTTGGACTCATTCCTCTTGGATATTGACCAGACAGTCCCAGTAATCCTCAGTTTATTGACTTTTTATTACTTTCTCTGTTTTTACATGAACAAGGCCTACAAACAAAAAATCAAACACGATCATTTAGTATCAGACCATCAGCCTGAAGTTACACTAAGATAGAACCTGAATGTACTTCAAATAAATAGAGAAACATTAAGGAGCGCGAGTGTAACTCCTTCTCATAACACTGGAATCACTTATTCACTAAATGTTGAACAGAAATTCCTGATAAAAGTCCTGGATGTTCAGGCGTATCAGAAAATCCAGAGCATTTGATCAAAGTTTGACAGAGATACGCAGCGACAAAGTAGTGTTTGGGCTCATGAATCACAATACGCTTGGTTAGAGAGTGTAACTTTAGTGTTTTCTGTGGCTCTGCTCAGTCAGACGTGCAACAGCGTCCGAGAGAATCATTCCCTCACCGTTAAGTCAAGAGCAAATCAGATCAACCTCTCAGTTCTTCATCACAAGCATCTCCCGAGACAAATATCAGTGAGAATGAAACTTACTGATGAAAATGACTCATTTATTCTACTGTGTGTGTGTGTGATCACAACTGTACAACAGCTTTGATCTGCTCTTTTTAGTAAGAAAGACAAAGAAATAAAGTCTAATAAACATGCAATACCTTAACCTCTTAACCCCCGCCTGAACCCACACATTTTCTCCACTTCAGCTTTACCCAAATCTAAAAGCGTCTGGAAAAAAAGGATGAAAACGCAATAAAAGAGCCACAAAAACAACGTGAGGAAAAAGCTCCATTTAGATGAGTTTGGTTGGTCTTAGCTTTCAAATGAAGTGTTACTGTGTCCTATAGTGTGAAACCTGGGTGAGCTGAACTGGAGGAAATGTGCTGGGTTAAGGCGGGGCTTAAGAGCTTTCAAACAAAAGCATTGTTTGGATACATGCTGGTTATAACCTGGTTACAGCAAATGAAAATAATGTGTAATTACAAATCACAAGCTCTTAATTGTCTGTTAATGTCATGGTCGCCCTCCATCCCGGTCGCCCCAAAAGTGACCCTTATTGTTCTGTTCTCTAGTTGGAACCCTAGTTCCTGCTGAAGTGCACAAACCATGTGTTTCCTCCTGGGTTCAGCAGATCTGATCGAGCGTCTGCGTTCTCTCATAGAACATCTTTACAGTGTATTGACTTTATTGCACAGTAATAATTAGTGCTGCCCCCTGTTGGTGGTTTAGTCCACTCATTAGTCCATGCAGTCCAGCACAGTTTTCATTGGTGGACTAAATGCACTTTTGCAACACTTTCCTTGTAGAGGCCAGACTTGTAGAGTTGTTTAAAGCAGCGTAATGTTATGTCTATGAGTGCAGTTTGGTAGGCCTTAGCTTTCAAATGAGGCGTTCCACTGTTGCCCTGCAGTGGAGAAGCTTTTGGATTTGGGTAAAGCTGAACTAGAGAAAATGCACTCAGTTATTGAAGCAATTGTTCCAGACGGACGTGGCTCTAAAGGGAACACGTTTCTTCATGAGTTTCTGGATGCCGTGTTATCAGACCATCTGGTCAAACTCTAGTGTTACGTCAATCAATCTTTTTCTACTTCAGCTTTACCCAAATCCAAAAGCTTTCACAGACTATAGTCCAGAGTAACGCCTCATTTGAAAGCTAAGACCTACAAAACCCATCTAAGCTTCTTCCTGGTTTCCGCTTAACCAGTTACATTACACTAAAAAACGCTACAAAAAGCAAAACGTCTATAATGTGATAAATATGAGGAAGAAACTGAGGGTGAGTTTTGCAGGTCTTAGCTTTCAAATGAGGCGTTACACTGGCCTATAGTCTGTGTCCAGTTGAGGAGCTTTTTAGATCTTTATTTTGGGCTAAAACTGGAGAAAATGTGCTTGGTGAAAGTGGGGTTAAGGGGTTAAGTGAATGAAAGATTTAAAACAACACAGTTACGCCCGGATGACAAACATACAGTGGGTTGCAGAAGTATCCGTACCCCTTTAACTTTTCCACATTGTGCATGCACGCTATGGTCCACACACATACATATATTTCATTGAAATGTGAAACACACTAAGTGACTCACAATCGTGAAGTGAAATCACATTTATACATGATTTTGTATAAATATAAAAAGTGAAAAGTGGGGTTTGCAAAGTACCAGCCCTTTCCAAACAATGAGAATATCATGGAAAGTTGATTTATTCCATAATTCCCTTCAAAACGTTAAACTTCCATAGATTATAGATTCAGGGCCCACGACTTAAACCATTTCAAGTATTTAGTTGTTTATTTGTACATAATTTGGGCTTCCAGTTCACAAACCACCAAAACTGGATTTCCAAAAATGAGAATACTTCCATTTACAACATGTGGTAAATGTGACGGAATAAAAGTCCTTTTTAACTGTTGTCTCAAAGCAAGACGTCAAATGCAATAAACAAAACATCAAAGTGAAAGATTAGTAGAGAAATATCAAATAATAAAAGTCATAAATCAACAAAGACGTGACACATTTTCTGTGGGTGAACCCTCAGACTCTTTTCCCAAACGCTCCAGACTCTGACAGACTCACATCTGAACAATCTGTTTATTCAAATATCAAATCTATGTATTTATCCAGTACGTGGCAGTGATCATAAAGTCATTCAGATTGGTGTAGATTGAACTTTTGTTTCCATGTGACACTTAAACATTTAGAAAATAAAGCAGCACAAAAGCTGCAGAGCTTCCCTTTGAGCTGAAACATCAAACTGCACCTACAGCTCACAGTGAGTTTGTTACTGAAGCTCTTCAGCTGCAGCTTCTCTCTTCAGGTTTATTCTGGATCAGACTCAGTAAAACTCTGAACAGAAAAGGAGCGTTCTCTCTGGGCTCAGTCTGAGGCGTCGCCGCTGCTCGTCTTCAGGACAGAGATCACAAAATAACTGTTGAGAATCAGAAAACAGAAATATTTTATTCACCGCTGTATTAGATCCACAAGAAATGCATTTAAACGAGACTCTGAAACACATCAAGGATAAAAGTCCATTTACACTGTAGGCATTTTGATTTTCAATGTTCAGGTTTTGGGCCAGTCCTGTCTCTAATAAACATAAACTTTCACCTGGAAACAAAGAAAAAACACCTAATCTTCACAATAACATGATTCATTATTCACTCATTCAATGTTTCTCACACATTTATTTGGGAAATTGTCGTTTCATTTCCTCAAAATGGAGTTTTCTCCCATTTTGGTGGAAACATCTCCACTTTAGTCGCTCCAACAGACTCTGAACTTTACACACTTGGACTCAACTACATTTGGAAGGTTTTTTCACAGGGATTTTTACACATTTATTGAGCTTTGAACCAAAAAAACAAGGAGACATTTGACAGATTTTTCCTCTAATAAAAAGCTCATTATTAAACTAAACAAGCTCCAAAATCCCTCTGTAAAAGTCTGTAACTAATATGTCACAAAATAAATCCACACATTTAAACCTGGCTCTGTCCATTATTTAGATTTTGTGTCTGAAAATGTGTTATTTATATCTGTATAAAACATGAAATGAGTGAAACTTGCAGTACATGTTTTCTCTTCTCTTTATGTCAGTAATCTACAGCACAAGTTTCACATTGAAATCTCTACATATAAAGTGTTTCCTGTTCACCTGCAGCGTCTCGCCTTAAGTGGTAGAAACTCTTTATAAAGTTATATCTTCATCCAAAACAGACCTGGACTAGTGTTTTTTCATTCAAACGTTTCTGAAATCCTGCATATTTAGTCCGTCTCCGTCTTTGTGCTCAAAACACCAGGTCACATAGACTCATAAACACCAGCACTTTACATTTGTTTAAACTAGAGGCTTTGTATTTAAATATTACACAGAAAAACAAGGTCAATGTCTAAAGTAGTTTAAAAGACTGAATAAAGTCAAATATCAGACCTCGGATCTTTAAAGCAAATCTATGACTCAACGCTCTACAAAAATAAGTAGATATAAAGGAAACAGACAGTGAATGAGCTCCTTCTGTGTGAACTGCTCCAGGTCAAAACAGTCTCATAAGTCAGTACTACTACAGTGTCTCCAGTCGACAGTGAGGGCTCTGTTTAAGCTCCAGGAGCTCCTTCACATCTGACTCACTCAGTCTGTTATTATACAGGTTCAGCTCAGTGAGATGTGAGGGGTTGGACTTCAGAGCTGAGGCCAGGAGGAACAGCTGATCTTTGATAAACCACAGAGACTCAATCTGAATAAAATAAATGAAGTGGTTAAAGTCCAGGGTAAACTCAGATGAGGTTTAGAGGTTCATCACACTCATATTCACTGAACATTAAGAAACACATCATGGAAAAATAAAGTTAAAGCTGATTCAAATATTCTGTTTCCTGTGGTTCAAAGATACAGTTCATACAGTGGGAGTTAAGTTTCACTTAATGAGATCATGAACGACTTTGAAATAAGAACAACTGTCACACAGTAATAATTATGACTTGTTTGAACATAAAATAATGGATGTGGTCGACAGCACAGGTTCATGTGTTTGTTCATGAGTTTGTGTGAATCATGAGCTGCTGATGTGGAGAATCACAGTTGTTGGATCTAATGCTTTTACATTATATTCATTTAAAGCCACACTGTGTAACATTGTGGATTCTCCTGTTGCCGACACAAACCTGCTCCTAATGAGCAGCTCGACACAGAAAAGTCTGTTTCTGCAGTGGGTAATCACAGAGTGGATCTGGATGAGGACCTAACCTGTTTAAATCTCTTTTTTTCTTCTTTTTTTTCTTTTTTTTTTTAGTTTTTATTTCGAGCTACAACGAGGCACAAAGCCAAGCAAAGAAAAACAGAAAAATATATATACATACTAAAGAAATAAGAAAGAAAAATAATATACATTCTAGCTCGAAAAGGAGTGGGAAGAAGACAAGCTTATTGACTCCCCACCCCTGTTCATAAACTTCAATAACAATAAATAACTAACAACACTTCATATTTCTTACCATCTTACAAAACAACTATCAACCGAGTTGGTTACATATCAACAGATGCCATACTGCATTATACCAGGTCAACATTCACAGTATCTCACACGCTACAACCAGTGTATTATTTCTGTCTCCCATACCATATCATTACCATGTTGCATTACCGTTATTCATCCACCATTACAACCTCATATAACAATTATTCGTATTAAGTGTTCTGAATGATACCAATAAATTACTCCCATTTATTCATGAAAGGTAGTAATCGCAGACTGATTGTGCTCATGATACAAGAATAGTCTTAATGATGTTTGTTACAAGGGATTTCGAGCTTTTCTTTCTTTTTTCTTCTTTCGTGACTGGACCTGCTGCCGAGAGCGGGAGCAGCCCCGAGCAACGGACCATCATTTGTTAAGTGTTACACATGCGCATTAGAGAAGAGACAAGTTTTAGGAGTACTGCTGCAGAAGAGGGTCTTCGCTCGATGTCTGGCGGCCCCATGCTGCCTATATCTTGGGTTATGTTGATGCGGAGTACATAAGATTTGTGCATGTTTCTTTAAGACTTAGTTTCCTTTAATTTGATCAGCATCAATAGCGAGTATTGTGTCTGGGAATGATTAGTTTTGATCTAAGAAATAATCCACAGATGTTAGGTATTAATCCTAGACTGTTACATTTAAAGAAATAGGATGATAAAACACAACAGCAATTCACTACAATGGCAATAAAACTGCATTATAGTATATATAGTAACAACCACAATTATATTTCTATTTTAGTTAGATCTGCATTTTATAAGTAAACGACTTGTGACCCCATGTAGTGAAATCCATTCATTTCCTCCTTCTGGTAAATTTGAAACATACTCATGTTTTTTATATCTTGATTTGAAACTGGATGATATTGGACTTGTTTAATTCTGCCCAATTTGTTCCAGAGTTTTTAACTCAATAAGACACCACTATTTTCTAGTGGAAGACCTGGCTTGAACATTAAAGTTAATCACACCCCAGGTTATATCCCCTTCTGTGCGTGCAAATAAGCATTGTATCTTGGCAGGTAGCGATTTTTGTTAGCTTTAAACAGAAGTTTGAGCAGTATGAGATCAACTAAGTCATGACATTTTTAACAGTTTGACTCGCAGAAATAAGTATAGTTAGTGTACATAATTCCCTACTTGTGTATTATTCTTACAGCCCGTTTTTACTGCCTTTAGTCTCCATGGAAAGAGAGCTGGACGACGTTCCCGCCGAGTAAGTTACAGTCAGGTCTGAGGAGCACGCTCACAGCAAACACATATAAATATTGTTGATCAAATAAATTGGTCTGGATTTTATCTATTGGATTGAGGTGAAATGTTACGTATTGGCTTTTGAGATATTAGGACTGAAAACTGTGAATACGTTTATATAAACTACCAGAAATTATCAGTCACGTGAAAGGCAGGGGTTCAACCTTACTGTTTTTCCCCAACTCTTTTCTGGTAAAGGTTTAAGACTGACAGAGACAGTGGACTGACTGAGTCGCAGCAGGACAGTCTGTCTTTCAGAATCACACAGATGAGACACTCTGAGTCGACGTTTGTTTATTTATCGCAGGTGCAGTCAGTGAGATGTGAGGGGTTGGACTTCAGAGTGAGGTCAGCAGTAGGACAGCTGATCTCTGACAACGCAGCTGATCAATCTGAATACAGATAAATAAGTTGTTAAAGTCATTGGCAGGGTTAAGACTCAGAATGAGCGCTATAAAACACACAGAACATTCTGAGCACTCTTGTCAACAACAGACACAGAGGTCGTGTAAACGTCTGTAGATCTCAGACTGTTTTACTCAGATGTCAGGTCTGTGTTCAAATATTTACATCCCATAAAAAGAGAGGTCGTTTTATTTAATATCTGCTTTATTTAGTTTATATAAATGGTTTCCACAAGTTGATTCCCACTTTTTTATTTGAGTCAGACATTCATAATTGATCTGAACGTCTGTTCAAAGGTTCCCTGTGGCTGGGTCTGAGTGAAAGGAGAATCAGTTACTTCCTTTAAGGCTAGACACGGCGATAAGTATTGATTTTTCACAACAGTGGTGGAAGTGGATGATTTTTAGCTGGTTTCCTCTTTACATCTTACGTTTCATGTTCAGAAAACTAAGATGTTAGCATGCGTACCCCCGTTGTTTATTTGATGAACGTGTTTGTCTGGAGGAGCTGGAATACACCCGGGAAGGTTAACTCTAAATGGCGCTGCAAAGCCGGTCCTCATGCATTCATTCACATATTGACATATTTTTATCCACTCGTGTCCTGAGGCTCCCACAGATGAGTTAATATCAATATTTGGGATTTTCTTCTGCGTAGATCGTTTTCTCGTACTGAAGAGGTAGAAAATGTGAATCTACGTTATCTAATTTTAGGGCTGGTTTCTTAAATTGAGTTTTTGTTCACTTTAGTCGCTCCTACAGACTCAACACTTTGACGGCTGGACGTAACAATTGTTTTGTAATATTATTTTAATTGTCTAATTCCGAGC
>VHKM01001263.1:0-80091 GCA_007210695.1 Neogobius melanostomus | reverse complement strand
TATTTAACTAAAAGAGGAAATGTACAAATGTATTTATTCAGTTTGTCGATCTCAGTCTGAGGACGACTTTAGCGATGCTGCGATGTCGTCATCACCTCATATCGCCAAATAATGTGGTTGTTTTTTATTATTGTTTATTTTGTTTCCACTATTTTCCTCCCATTATTCACTTATTTTAATTTTTTTCTTTTTGTTGTTGTTTTTGGGGGAGGGGAAAAAGGAGGAAATTAAAGACCTTTGTTTATTTCGACTTCACAGTAAACAAATAAAGAATAAAAAGAAACAAAGTTGAACTCGGCTGAAGACCGTCCCAACATGGCCGCCGTGTCACCGCAGGACGGTCCTCCGGAGCGTTTCCTGTTTCCTCCTGCCCTGTGATTGGCTGCACTCGGCTGTCCGCCCCGCCCCCGCGTGCAAATCCAGTGACGTCATCGCCTCCGCGTCTCCGTCAGATCAAAACACCGTCAACACTTTTTAAAACATCTTTAAACCAACTTTAAACCGCGTCCAAAGCCCCGCAGTCCGACCCGGCCTCTTGCCCCGCCTGTCCTCCGCCTGTCCCCGCCTGTCCTCCGCCTGAAGCCCCGCAGCGGATGGAGCTGATGGAGCAGTGAGTCTGGGATGTTCTGGACTTTACGGGACTTTTAAAGATGGAGGAGGAAGCTGCTCTGAGGCGAGTTATTATCTCCTAACTGTCTCCTACACCTGTGCAAGGCAAGGCAACTTTATTTATACCGCGCATTTCGTACACAAGGCAACTCAATGTGCCTTTGTCCCTGAAACATTTGTGGTAAAGTTAGTTTGTCTCTGCAGATGAAGCAGACACTGTAAAAGCCGCTCAGGATTAAAACCATCTGTCGGTGATAATCTGTGAGGATCTGAAGGAACTGAATCAGAGTCAACAGAATAAACGGAATAAACATAAACATAAAGCCTGTGGTTTATCAGCAGGTAGTACTCAGGTATATTTACTCTAGTACAAGTAACTTTATGAAGTAATTATACTTATCACACAGTACTTTTTACTTGTACTTGAGTAAAATGATGATGAAGTATCTGTTACTCGAGTAACAATAACAGTGAGTAATTATTTAAATGATGTGTAAAGTATTAAACAGATTCGTCTCTGTGTTCTTTACTATTATTTACTTTTTCTGGATTTTCTGAGTTTCTGTTTTGATTCACAGTTTATGACGTCATTGAAAATAAATGAGTCACTCATGGTACTTGAGAGTCATTTTCTACAAATACTTTTTTACTCGTACTTGAGTAAAATGATTTCAAAGTAACGTTACTCTGAGTAAATATTTTGGCTGCTCGGTTTATCAGTGACGTAGGAAACAAAACGACTATAGTTCATATGATTATTATTCAGAGTTTCTTTGACAGAGGCTTTAATGAACTTTTCTGTCAAAGTGTCAAAATATTCACTCAAGTCAGAGTAATGTTGAAATCATTACTCGAGTACTGTGAGTAACTGAGCGTTAGATTCATGTTTCAGTTTAACATAAATGATGAGAAACAAAACATTTATGTCAAACTGAAACTTAAATCCGACTTTTACTCAAACAGTTACTCACAGTACGAGAGTCCCATTATTTAGTTTATTGGTTTATTTGGTAGGGACAGTGCAAGTTAATGAACAAGCCACACCGGATTGTAGCCTTGGGCTAATTTCCATCCGTCGTCCCCCATGCACACTCTCAAACACACTCTCATTCATCCTGGCCTATTGTACATGTTTTTAGTGGTAGGGGAAACCGGAGTACCCGGAGGAAACCTACGCAGACACGGGGAGAACATGCAAACTCCACACAGAAAGGCCCCGGCCTTGGTGGGAATCGAACCCAGGACCTTCTAGCTGTGAAGCACGAGCGCTAACCGCTGTGCTACCGTGCCGTATCTCCAAGTACTTCATTACTTTTACTCAAGTATTGATCAAAAACGTGGGCCCGCCCTCCTGTGGACCACCCGCAGAGGGAGCCGTAGGGGTCGGGTGCAGGGAGGACTGGGTGGTGGTCAAAGGCGGTGCCTCGACGACCTGGTCCACATGCGCAGCTTCTGGTGTTCGGGACGTCACCTCGCTGGGGGGAGGAGCCTGAGCTTGTGGGGGAGGAGCTTGAGCTTGTGGGGAGGAGCCTGAGCTTGTGCAGGAGGAGCCTTAGCTTGTGGGGGAGGAGCCTGAGCTTGTGGGGGAGGAGCCTGAGCTTGTGCAGGAGGAGCCTGAGCTGGTGGGGGAGGAGCCTGAGCTTGTGGGGGAGGAGCCTGAGCTTGTGGGGGAGGAGCTGAGCTGGTGCAGGAGGAGCCTGAGCTTGTGGGGGAGGTTGAGAGGCCAGATCAAGATCCATGATAAGAAACCCAGGCTCTATCACCATTGTCAAATACTAAATAAGTATGGAATTCTGAATTTTAAAAACCTTATAATCTAATGTTTGCTTACTTTTTAAAATGATTGATGGAGTCACTGCACCTCCTCTGAGAAAATGTATAACTTTATGTTCTGATAAAATGACTCGAACTACTCGATCTACTTCTAGAGGAGAATGCAGCATCCCACAATGTAAATCTGCCTTCTCTGTGATCGCACTGGGTCAGTGGAACACACTGACAACAGAGATTATTAATGTACTACAGTCAAAAGATTTGCACATTTAACTAGAAAATAGCTTCTAGAAAATCAAACTTGCTCATGATCTGTAACGACGTCATGAGGGAGCGACCGTTTACCTAGAAAAAGGATTGGTAGAAAATGTTATAATGTTTTAAACATATTTAAATTAAATGTATGTTACTGATGATGTTAAAATGTATAAATCCATAGTCACATATTCATCTACATTTAAAATCAGTTTTTGTAACATCAACCTGCCCAGGGACTACAGGTCCTTGTCTAAATAAAAAACATATAGTCGGGCTCACCTCCACACACAGCCTGGGTTCCGGATCCCAACTCCTGGAGAGAGGCTGGACGCTCCATTTCTCTGGAGTTGCCCGCGGGGAGAGACGGCGGGCTGGGGTGGGTTTGCTCATAGCCCACAGCTCAGCCGCCACGTGTTGGAGTTCACCCCGGGGAACGAGAGGGTGCCGAGTACCCGGCCTTCTTGGAGTCCCTGGGAGGGGTACTAGATGGTGCTCCGGCTGGGGACTCCATTGTTGTACTGGGGGACTACAACGCCCACGTGGGTAACGACAGTGAGACCTGGACGGGGGTGATGGGGAAGAACAGCCTCCCCGATCTGAACCCGAGTGGTGTTTTGTTATTGGACTTCTGTGCTAGTCATGGTTTGTCCCTAGGCAGGAGGTCGATGATCGACTTTGTAGTTGTGTCATCTGATCTCCGGCCGCGTGTCTCGGACACTCGGGTGAAGAGAGGGGCTGAGCTGTCAACCGATCACCACCTGGTGGTGAGCTGGATCCGCTGGCAGGGGGGGAGGAAGTCGGTCAGACCTGGCAGGCCCAAACGTGTTGTGAGGGTCTGTTGGGAACGTTTGGTGGATCCCTCTGTCAGTAGGGTCTTCAACTCACACCTCCGGAAGAGCTTCACCCAGATTCCGAGGGAGGTTGGAGACATGGAGTCCGAGTGGACCATGTTCTCCTCCTCCATTGTCGATGCGGCTGCTCGCAGTTGTGGCCGTAAGGTCTCTGGTGCCTGTCGCGGCGGCAATCCCCGAACCCGGTGGTGGAAGTAAGGGATGCTGTCAAGCTGAAGGAGGAGTCCTACCTGGCCTTGTTGGCTTGTGGGACTCCGGAGGCAGCTGAGAGGTACCGGCAGGCCAAGCGTGCTGCAGCTCGTGCAGTCACAGAGGCAAAAACTCGGGTCTGGGAGGAGTTCGGAGAAGCCATGGAGGAGGACTATCGGTCCTCGAAGAGATTCTGGCAAACCATCCGGCGCCTCAGGAGGGGGAAGCAGTGCTTCACCAACACTGTTTACAGTGCGGGCGGGGAGCTGTTGACCTCGACTGGGGATGTGGTCGGGCAGTGGAAGGAGTACTTCGAGGATCTCCTCAATCCCACTGTCACGTCTTCTGATGAAGAGGCAGAGGCTGGGGACTCGGAGGGGGGTTCGTCCATCACCCAGGCTGAAGTCACTGAGGTGGTTAGAAAGCTCCTCGGTGGCCCCGGGGGTGGATGAGATTCGTCCCGAGTACCTTAAGTCTCTGGATGTTGTAGGGCTGTCTTGGCTGACACGTCTCTGCAACATCGCGTGGCGGTCGGGGACAGTGCTCTGGATTGGCAGACCGGGGTGGTGGTCCTCTCTTTAAGAAGGGGGATCGGAGGGTGTGCTCCAATTACAGAGGGATCACACTTCTCAGCCTCCCAGGTAAGGTCTACTCCAGGGTGCTGGAGAGGAGGATCCGGCCGATAGTCGAACCTCGGATTCAGGAGGAACAATGCGGTTTCCGTCCTGGTCGTGGCACACTGGACCAGCTCTATACCCTTCATCGGGTGCTCGAGGGTTCAGTCCACATGTGCTTTGTGGATTTGGAGAAAGCGTTCGACCGTGTCCCTCGTGGTGCCCTGTGGGGGGTGCTCCGGGAGTATGGGGTCCGGGGCCCTCTGCTAAGGGCTGTCCGTTCCCTGTATGACCACAGCAGGAGCTTGGTTCGCATTTCCGGCAGTAAGTCAGACCAGTTCCCGGTGCGTGTTGGTCTCCGCCAGGGCTGCCCTTTGTCACCGGTTCTATTCGGTACCCCAGTTTTAAATACTGATTTAGGGAAGTTCTTTCCGGCGGCGAAAAGGCGTCATTTAATAAACTCCGAGGTTGAAGTATTCTGCGAGTAATGCAGCGTTTATATTGTATTGTTTTGTATTGTTTGTATTGTGTTGTTTTGTATTGTGTTGTTTTGTATTGTGTTCGCTCCCACAGTGACACCAGAGTAAAGTTTTAACATAAACCTCTCTCAACGTCCTCCTGGGCAAAAAAAAACAAAAAAAACTATGAGGAGCAGAAATGTCCGGATTCAGCTCCTTCAGGAACTCACTCTGTGCGGCGCCACCTTGTGTTCACGGCCAAACTGCAGATATCGTACTTTACAGATGCTCTGCCAAACCATTAATGCAGAGTCACAACAATAACGTCCACATGAACGCAGGAAACTCAGGTCCTTTTTCACACCGTCTTCTTTATCAGCCACGAGAAATCATTTCCTTTGAGCAGTTTTCACTTTATTCTCCTTGTATTTTATGTTGACCACAGGAAGTGCTAAACTCAAGTGGGTGGGGCTTAATAAAGTGAATAAATATAAACTTTTTTTCAGAGACGAGACAAAAGACGATGATGATGGACGTCAGACGGACTCGGGCAGAAAGGTACCACTGTGGTCCTCACATGATCTTATGTGTTTGATTTAACAATAAAGCTGTACATGTTTAAAAGCCTTTGACTCAGTTAAAATGAAGCCTTTTAAACTCGAGGCTAAAAGTTATTAAAGCACAAACATTTACAGTTATTGTCAAATTCGTCTGCTGTACATGTGTTTAAAATGTTATTTATGAAGACAGTAACTCCAGACACAGACAGGGGGCGCTCTGGGTTAAACTCTGCTCTGTTTAAAGTGAGCGCAGTAACTCCAGACACAGACAGGGGGCGCTCTGGGTTAAACTCTGCTCTGTTTCAGAAAGTGAGCGCAGTAACTCCAGACACAGACAGGGGGCGCTCTGGGTTAAACTCTGCTCTGTTTAAAGTGAGCGCAGTAACTCCAGACACAGACAGGGGGCGCTCTGGGTTAAACTCTGCTTTGTTTCAGGAAAGTGAGCGCAGTAACTCCAGACACAGACAGGGGGCGCTCTGGGTTAAACTCTGCTGTGTTTCAGGAAAGTGAGCGCAGTAACTCCAGACACAGACAGGGGGCGCTCTGGGTTAAACTCTGCTGTGTTTCAGGAAAGTGAGCGCAGTAACTCCAGACACAGACAGGGGGCGCTCTGGGTTAAACTCTGCTTTGTTTCAGGAAAGTGAGCGCAGTAAACTCCAGAGTCTCCGAGTCCAACTCAACTCCCAGATCAACAGAGAACTGAGGCTTCGGAGCGGAGCCGAAAACCTGCTCAGGTAAAGATACTATAATACTACTACAATACTACAATACTACTACAATACTACATACTGAAGAACTACAGTACAGCAGATCAACAGAGAACTGAGTCTGGGAGCCGAGAACCTGCTCAGGTAAAGACACTACAGTGCCACAATGCTACAATACCACTACACTCCTACTACTACTACAGTACTACTACAGTACTACAGTAGATACTACAGCGTTGCTGCAGCTCCTCTTTAACCTCCTTTAACGTGGTCGTTTTAGGGCGACGTCGACCCTAAAGTGAAGGAAACGGTGGCTCTGGAGCTGAGCTTCGTCAACTCAAACCTTCAGCTGCTCAAAGAGGAACTGGAGAGCTGAACAGCTGCATGGACCCGTACCAGGACCAGGGGTAACATAATAATAATAATAATAATAATAGTAATAGTAATATATACATGGACCCGTACCAGGACCAGGGGTAACAACACTATTATCATTATAATAATATAAGACATGTCAGTTTTATGTAGCACTTTTCAAACTCCTGACTCTTTTTAGGTCAAAAAGTTAACCCAGAAACTTTATGACATTTATTGACCCTGCAGCTGTTCGTGTTTGACCTTACAGCTGTTCTCGTTGCAGTGAGGCGATGAACGTTCCCATGATTCCTCTGGGTTTGAAGGAAACTAAAGAAGTCGACTTCAGTCTCTGCATCAAGGTCAGACCCAGAGCCGCATCGTAACAATACTCATACTCATACTGATGCTGATACTCATACTCATACTCATACTCATACTCATGCTGATGCTGATACTCATACTCATACTCATACTCATACTCATGCTGATGCTGATACTCATACTCATACTCATACTCATACTCATACTCATGCTGATGCTGATACTCATACTCATACTGATACTGATACTGATACTGATGCTTATGCTCATACTCATACTCATACTGATGCTGATACTGATACTGATGCTGATGCTGATACTCATACTCATACTCATACTCATACTCATACTGATCTGATACTGATACTGATGCTGATGCTGATACTCATACGCATACTCATACTCATACTGATGCTGATGCTGATACTGATACTGATACTGATACTGATGCTTATGCTCATACTCATACTCATACTGATACTGATACTGATACTGATGCTGATGCTGATACTCATACGCATACTCATACTCATACTGATGCTGATACTCATACTCATACTGATACTGATACTGATACTGATGCTTATGCTCATACTCATACTCATACTGAGCTGATGCTGATACTGATGCTTATGCTCATACTCATACTCATACTGATGCTGATGCTGATGCTCATACTCATACTCATACTCATACTCATACTGATACTGATACTGATACTGATGCTGATGCTGATACTCATACTGATGCTGATGCTGATACTCATACTCATACTCATACTGATGCTGATACTCATACTCATACTGATACTCATACTGATGCTGATACTCATACTGATACTGATGCTGATACTCATACTCATACTGATGCTGATGCTGATACTCATACTCATACTGATGCTGATGCTGATACTGATACTGATGCTGATGCTGATGCTGATGCTCATACTCATACTGATGCTGATACTCATACTCATACTGATGCTGATGCTGATACTCATACTCATACTGATACTGATGCTGATACTCATACTCATACTGATGCTGATACTCATACTCATACTCATACTGATACTCATACTCATACTGATACTGATGCTGATACTGATACTCATACTGATGCTGATACTGATACTGATGCTGATGCTGATGCTCATACTCATACTGATACTGATACTGATACTGATGCTGATGCTGATGCTCATACTCATACTCATACTGATACTGATACTGATGCTGATGCTGATACTCATACTCATACTCATACTGATGCTGATACTCATACTCATACTGATCTCATTGTGCTGATATCATACTGATACTGATCTGATACTCATACTCATACTGATGCTGATGCTGATACTCATACTCATACTGATGCGATGCTGATACTGATACGATGCTGATGCTGATGCTGATGCTCATACTCATACTGATGCTGATACTCATACTCATACTGATACTGATGCTGATACTCATACTCATACTGATACTGATGCTGATACTCATACTCATACTGATGCTGATACTTCCATACTCATACCTCATGCTATGCTGATACTCATACTCATACTGATACTGATGCTGATACTATACTGATGCTGATACTGATGCTGATGCTCATACTCATACATGGATACTCTCATACTGATGCTGATGCTGATACTCATACTCATACTGATGCTGATGCTCATACTCATACTGATGCTGATTCTGATACTCATTTACTCATACTGATGCTGATGCTGATGCTCATACTCATACTCATACTGATCTATCTTCCATACTCATACTGATTATCTGATTTCTCATACTCATACTTTGTGATTACTCATATATCTGATGCTGATGCTATACTCATACTCGATACTTCTGACTGATACTCATACTCATACTCATACTGATACTCATACTCATACTGATGCTGATACTCATACTCATACTGATGCTGATGCTGATGCTCATACTCATACTCATACTGATGCTGATGCTGATACTCATACTCATACTGATGCTGATGCTGATGCTCATACTCATACTCATACTGATGCTGATGCTGATGCTCATACTCATACTCATACTGATGCTGATGCTGATGCTGATACTCATACTCGTACTCATGTTGATGCTGATGCTGATGCTCATACTCATACTCATACTGATACTGATACTCATACTCATACTCATACTCATACTGATACTCATACTCATACTCATACTCATACTGATACTGATACTCATACTCATACTCATACTCATACTGATGCTGATGCTGATGCTCATACTCATACTGATGCTGATGCTGATACTCATACTGATACTGATGCTCATACTCATACTCATACTCATACTGATACTGATACTCATACTCATACTCATACTCATACTCATCTGATACTCATACTCATACTCATACTTTTTCATACTCATACTGATACTGATACTCATACTCATACTCATACTCATACTGATACTGATACTCATACTCATACTCATACTCATACTGATACTGATACTCATACTCATACTCATACTCATACTGATACTGATACTCATACTCATACTGATACTGATGCTCATACTCATACTCATACTGATACTGATACTCATACTCATACTCATACTCATACTCATACTGATACTCATACTCATACTCATACTCATACTGATACTGATGCTCATACTCATACTGATACTGATACTCATACTCATACTCATACTGATGCTGATGCTGATGCTCATACTCATACTGATACTGATGCTCATACTCATACTCATACTGATGCTGATGCTCATACTCATACTCATACTGATACTGATGCTCATACTCATACTGATGCTGATGCTGATGCTCATACTCATACTTATACTCATACTCATGCTGATACTCATACTCATATTCATACTGATACTGATGCTCATACTCATACTGATGCTCATACTCATACTCATACTGATGCTGATGCTGATGCTCATACTCATACTGATGCTGATACTCATACTCATACTCATACTCATGCTCATACTCATACTGATGCTGATGCTGATGCTCATACTCATACTCATGCTGATGCTGATGCTGATGCTCATACTCATACTGATGCTGATGCTGATGCTCATACTCATACTGATGCTGATACTCATACTCATACTCATACTTATGCTGATGCTGATGCTGATACTCATACTCATACTCATACTCATGCTCATACTCATACTGATGCTGATACTCATACTCATACTCATACTCATGCTCATACTCATACTGATGCTGATGCTGATGCTCATACTCATACTCATGCTGATGCTGATGCTGATGCTCATACTCATACTGATGCTGATGCTGATGCTCATACTCATACTGATGCTGAACTCATACTGATGCTGATACTCATACTCATACTCATACTTATGCTGATGCTGATACTTATACTCATGCTGATGCTGATGCTGATACTCATACTCATACTCATACTTATGCTGATACTGATGCTGATACTCATACTCATACTCATACTCATGCTCATACTCATACTGATGCTGATGCTGATGCTCATACTCATACTCATGCTGATGCTGATGCTGATGCTCATACTCATACTGATGCTGATGCTGATGCTCATACTCATACTGATGCTGATACTCATACTGATGCTGATACTCATACTCATACTCATACTTATGCTGATGCTGATACTTATACTCATGCTGATGCTGATGCTGATACTCATACTCATACTCATACTTATGCTGATGCTGATGCTCATACTCATACTGATGCTGATGCTGATGCTCATACTCATACTCATGCTGATACTCATACTGATGCTGATACTCATACTCATACTCATACTTATGCTGATGCTGATACTTATACTCATGCTGATGCTGATGCTGATACTCATACTCATACTCATACTTATGCTGATGCTGATACTCATACTCATGCTGATGCTGATAACAATACCAATAGGTTGCTTTCATGTTCTAGAATCGTATTTCAGTCGGAGCAGGGGCCAATACGACTCTACGAGAGAGAAAAGCAAATGTCCAAATGTTTCCCTGATCATTATTTGACAGTGATCGGATTCACGATATTCTTATTCTACTGAGCAACATCACACTCATGTTTCTGAATATTGTCTCCACCTTTGGACGCCTTTATGAGAAATAATTAGACCATGATTCATTTGAGCTGGAGAGATGATGTTGAACTTTGGGACAATATTTGTTTCATGTGAATCGGCCTCAGGAATGACAGAGAAATTGGCGACAAACTAAGACTAGAAATCTGCATGAAGACAGTTACCATAGTTATGCCTCAGTTTAAACTATCGGCTCTTTAGAAGGAGGTGACGTCAGGTAAATGCAACCAATACTGATGCAAATACAGTCTTTTACTTCCTTTGTCCATGAAGAGTAGGGTTGGGCGATGTCCCCTTAATTGGCAGTTGACGATGTTTACAGTGAACCATCGTGATGGACGATGATATCGTCCATCGTCCCAACCCTAATAAAGAGAGAACTTTTTTATATCAAAGTCACTTTGGCATTTTCACTGCAACAAAAGCCGACGTTTCTCCGACCACCAAGTTTCAGTTTCACACATGAACCGCTCTATTGTTATGGAGGATTGAAAGTGCCACAATTAAATAAATAAATACACCATTAAATAATTAAATAAATGTGTCATTACTTAATTCAATGTGTCATTAATTAATTAAATATGGAATAAATAAATCAATGTATTATTAAATGTTTCATTAATTGATTAAATTACCAATGATTCTGTGTAAAAATATATATATAATTATTTATCTATTTAATTAATTATTTCATGGTCCTGTGTTGCAGTGTTTCATGAATTTATTTTATCTGTCAAACTCGCCCATCAAAGTTTGAGGGGTAGGTCCTAACACCTGATTGGTCACGCTGCTCATCCAGTCAAGGCAAATCAATTCCAGAATAACGGATTGACTCGATTGACTCAGACAAGTGTGAACTAAACTAAACACAAGCCTCGGCAAGTAGACCCGGTTCTGTTTGAGCAAAGCATCGGAACCGTACGTCTGCTTCATTATCGATCCCTCTTATCGATGGTCCCGCTCTGAAAACACTCTTTTGGCGCCACGGAGCTTAGACGCACGTGTGTAATGACAGTTCTCCGGTCTGTTGACTCTGCTTCGAAGTAAACAGGGAAACATGGCCCAATCTCAATTCTACCCCTTAGCCTCCGCTTCGTCTTTCCCCTCCGTTTTGCGCGTTCACTAAAGAGTGTCGTCAATTAAAACAGTCCATTGTTATAAACGTGTCAGTTATACGTTTGTGCTTTGCTGCTGTGAACGCTTATTTGCGCTGTTTCTTTCCAAACTTTGGATACGTCGCTATTGTCATGACACACGGGGTTCAGTGCCTTGCTGCTCCGCGCGCTGTCTCCCCGCGCCGCTGTGCTCTGATCCCGGGTCCGAGACTGTCTGTCCCCGCTCTGAGCGCAGCGCACCTCGGCAGCCCCCCCTCAGGCCCGGGGCTCAGAGCGGAGTCTACAGCCGCCTGTCCCCGCCCTGAGCGCACCGTGAGCGGGTATACCTCTGCCTGTCTCCAGCCCACACTCCGCTCAGGCCCGGGGCTCAGAGCGGAGGCTGTGGTGCCTGTCCCCGCCCTGAGAGGGAAGAATGTGGCGTGTAAGGCAGCATCAGTCTGTTACAAGTTACAGACACTTGTTGAAAAGTACAAATGTTACCATATATATATTTTAGGCTGAGTGCCAGCAGGAGGCACAGTATATTTGGAAACTTACTTTATTTAATTAATATTTTTTCTTGGGAAAACTAACAATGTGTCTTTTTGATAGAGTTTATCGAAAGCACATACATTCCCATCAGCGTAGCCGTCATGTTTCCAAACACTTCAGGCCAAAGCAATGGACAAGATTTGAGTTAATCAGGCTTTAGCCCGCCCACAACTTTTGATGGGCGAGTTTGACAGATAAAATTAATTCATGAAACACTGCAACACAGGACCATGAAATAATTAATTAAATAGATAAATAATTATATATATATTTTTACACAGAATCATTGGTAATTTATTTAATTAATGACACATATATTTAATTAATGACACATTTATTTAATTAATGACACATTTATTTAATTATTTAATGGTGTATTTATTTATTTAATTGTGGCACTTTCAATCCTCCATATATTGTCTCTATGAATACAAATAAATAACTGGAAATAAAGATGCCTCACAGCAGTCGACTCTTTCCCGCTCGGACTCAGAACCTCCTGTCGTTGCAGGACGTCATCAGTGAACATTACGGTGACGACGGAGACGAGTTTGAAGCCGAGATCCGAGCCCTGAACCAGCTCCGTCAGGTGTGACCCAGTCCAGTCGACGCACTGTGGATAAACTTCATGTCTTTATAAACTCTCTGTCTCTGCAGGCGACTCGCACGCCCAGCCGCGCTCAGCCCGGCCTCGATTTACTGCTGCAGTATTACAACCAGCTCTACTACGTGGACCAGCGCTTCTGCGGCGCCCACGGTCACCTGGGGGCGCTGTTCCACTGGTAAACACACACTACGGCCTCCTGGGGGCGCTGTTCCACTGGTAAACACACACTATGGCCTCCTGGGGGCGCTGTTCCACTGGTAAACACACACTACGGCCTCCTGGGGCGCTGTTCCACTGGTAAACACACACTACATTCTTCTGGGGGCGCTGTTCCACTGGTAAACACACACTACGGCCTCCTGGGGGCACTGTTCACTGGTAAACACACACTACAGCCTCCTGGGGGTGCTGTTCCACTGGTAAACACACACTACGGCCTCCTGGGGGCGCTGTTCCACTGGTAAACACACACTACGGCCTCCTGGGGCGCTGTTCCACTGGTAAACACACACTACGGCCTCCTGGGGCGCTGTTCCACTGGTAAACACACACTACGGCCACCTGGGGGCGCTGTTCCACTGGTAAACACACACTACGGCCTCCTGGGGGCGCTGTTCCACTGGTAACCACACACTACGGCCACCTGGGGGCGCTGTTCCACTCTCTAAACACACACTACGGCCTCCTGGGGACGCTGTTCCACTCTCTAAACACACACTACGGCCTCCTGGGGGCGCTGTTCCACTCTCTAAACACACACTATGGCCTCCTGGGGGCGCTGTTCCACTCTCTAAACACACACTACGGCCTCCTGGGGACGCTGTTCCACTCTCTAAATATACACTACGGCCACCTGGGGACGCTGTTCCACTCTCTAAACACACACTACGGCCACCTGGGGCGCTGTTCCACTGGTAAACACACACTACGGCCTCCTGGGGACGCTGTTCCACTCTCTAAACACACACTACGGCCTCCTGGGGGCGCTGTTCCACTCTCTAAACACACACTACGGTCTCCTGGGGGCGCTGTTCCACTCTCTAACACACACTACGGTCTCTGGGGGGCGCTGTTCCACTCTCTAAACACACACTACGGTCTCCTGGGGGGCGCTGTTCCACTCTCTAAACACACACTACGGCCTCCTGGGACGCTGTTCCACTCTCTAAACACACACTACGGCCTCCTGGGGGCGCTGTTCCACTCTCTAAACACACACTACAGCCACCTGGGGGCGCTGTTCCACTGGTAAACACACACTACGGCCTCCTGGGGGCGCTGTTCCACTGGTAAACACACACTACATTCTTCTGGGGGCGCTGTTCCACTGGTAAACACACACTACAGCCTCCTGGGGACGCTGTTCCACTGGTAAACACACACTACAGCCTCCTGGGGGCCTGTTCCACTCTCTAAACACACACTACGGCCTCCTGGGGGCGCTGTTCCACTCTCTAAACACACACTACGGCCTCTGGGGCGCTGTTCCACTCTCTAAACACACTACAGCCTCCTGGGACGCTGTTCCACTGGTAAACACACACTACAGCCTCCTGGGGGCGCTGTTCCACTCTCTAAACACACACTACGGTCTCCTGGGGGCGCTGTTCCACTCTCTAAACACACACTACAGCCACCTGGGGGCGCTGTTCCACTGGTAAACACACACTACGGTCTCCTGGGGGGCGCTGTTCCACTGGTAAACACACACTACAGCCTCCTGAGGGCGCTGTTCCACTGGTAAACACACACTACAGCCTCCTGGGGGCGCTGTTCCACTGGTAAACACACACTACGTTCTTCTGGGGACGCTGTTCCACTGGTAAACACACACTACGGCCTCCTGAGGGCGCTGTTCCACTGGTAAACACACACTACAGCCTCCTGGGGCGCTGTTCCACTGGTAAACACACACTACATTCTTCTGGGGGCGCTGTTCCACTGGTAAACACACACTACAGCCTCCTGGGGGCGCTGTTCCACTGGTAAACACACACTACGGCCTCCTGGGACGCTGTTCCACTCTCTAAACACACACTACAGCCACCTGGGGCGCTGTTCCACTGGTAAACACACACTACGGCCTCCTGGGGACACTGTTCCACTGGTAAACACACACTACAGCCTCCTGGGGGCGCTGTTCCACTGGTAAACACACACTACAGCCTCCTGGGGGCGCTGTTCCACTGGTAAACACACACTACAGCCACCTGGGGGCGCTGTTCCACTGGTAAACACACACTACGGCCTCCTGGGGACGCTGTTCCACTCTCTAAACACACACTACGGTCTCCTGGGGGGCGCTGTTCCACTCTCTAAACACACACTACAGCCACCTGGGGGCGCTGTTCCACTGGTAAACACACACTACGGCCTCCTGGGGGCGCTGTTCCACTGGTAAACACACACTACATTCTTCTGGGGGCGCTGTTCCACTGGTAAACACACACTACAGCCTCCTGGGGACGCTGTTCCACTGGTAAACACACACTACAGCCTCCTGGGGACGCTGTTCCACTGGTAAACACACACTACAGCCACCTGGGGGCGCTGTTCCACTGGTAAACACACACTACGGCCTCCTGGGGACACTGTTCCACTGGTAAACACACACTACAGCCTCCTGGGGGCGCTGTTCCACTGGTAAACACACACTACAGCCTCCTGGGGCGCTGTTCCACTGGTAAACACACACTACAGCCACCTGGGGGCGCTGTTCCACTGGTAAACACACACTACGGCCTCCTGGGGACGCTGTTCCACTGGTAAACACACACTACGGCCTCCTGGGGACGCTGTTCCACTCTCTAAACACACACTACGGCCACCTGGGGGCTGTTCCACTGGTAAACACACACTACGGCCTCCTGGGGACGCTGTTCCACTCTCTAAACACACACTACGGCCTCCTGGGGGCGCTGTTCCACTCTCTAAACACACACTACGGTCTCCTGGGGGGCGCTGTTCCACTCTCTAAACACACACTACGGCCTCCTGGGGACGCTGTTCACTCTCTAAACACACACTACGGCCTCCTGGGGACGCTGTTCCACTCTCTAAACACACACTACGGCCTCCTGGGGGGCGCTGTTCCACTCTCTAAACACACACTACAGCCACCTGGGGGCGCTGTTCCACTGTAAACACACACTACGGCCTCCTGGGGCGCTGTTCCACTGGTAACACACACTACATTCTCTGGGGGCGCTGTTCCACTGGTAAAACACACACTACAGCCTCCTGGGGACGCTGTTCCACTGGTAAACACACACTACAGCCTCCTGGGGGCGCTGTTCCACTCTCTAAACACACACTACGGCCTCCTGGGGGCGCTGTTCCACTCTCTAAACACACCTACGGTCTCCTGGGGGGCGCTGTTCCACTCTCTAAACACACACTACAGCCACCTGGGGGCGCTGTTCCACTGGTAAACACACACTACGGTCTCCTGGGGGCGCTGTTCCACTGGTAAACACACACTACAGCCTCCTGGGGGCGCTGTTCCACTGGTAAACACACACTACATTCTTCTGGGGGCGCTGTTCCACTGGTAAACACACACTACAGCCTCCTGGGGGCGCTGTTCCACTGGTAAACACACACTACGTTCTTCTGGGGACGCTGTTCCACTGGTAAAACACACACTACGGCCTCCTGAGGGCGCTGTTCCACTGGTAAACACACACTACAGCCTCCTGGGGGCGCTGTTCCACTGGTAAACACACACTACATTCTTCTGGGGGCGCTGTTCCACTGGTAAACACACACTACAGCCTCCTGGGGGCGCTGTTCCACTGGTAAACACACACTACGGCCTCCTGGGGACGCTGTTCCACTCTCTAAACACACACTACAGCCACCTGGGGGCGCTGTTCCACTGGTAAACACACACTACGGCCTCCTGGGGACACTGTTCCACTGGTAAACACACACTACAGCCTCCTGGGGGCGCTGTTCCACTGGTAAACACACACTACAGCCTCCTGGGGCGCTGTTCCACTGGTAAACACACACTACAGCCACCTGGGGGCGCTGTTCCACTGGTAAACACACACTACGGCCTCCTGGGGACGCTGTTCCACTCTCTAAACACACACTACGGTCTCCTGGGGGGCGCTGTTCCACTCTCTAAACACACACTACAGCCACCTGGGGGCGCTGTTCCACTGGTAAAACACACACTACGGCCTCCTGGGGGCGCTTGTTCCACTGGTAAACAGCACACTACAGCCTCCTGGGGACGCTGTTCCACTGGTAAACACACACTACAGCCTCCTGGGGGACGCTGTTCCACTGGTAACACACACTAAGCAGCCTCCTGGGGACGCTGTTCCACTGGTAAACACACACTACAGCCTCCTGAGGGCGCTGTTTCCACTGGTTAAACACACACTACGGCCTCCTGAGGGCGCTGTTCCACTGGTAAAACACACACTACAGCCTCCTGGGGCGCTGTTCCACTGGTAAACACAGGCACTACATTCTTCTGGGGGCGCTGTTCCACTGGTAAACACACAGCTACGTTCTTCTGGGGACGGCTGTTCCACTGGTAAACACACACTACAAGCCCACCTGGGGGCGCTGTTCCACTGGTAAACACACACTACGTTCTTCTGGGGACGCTGTCCACTGGTAAAGCACACACTACAGTCTCCTGGGGCGCTGTTCACTGGTAACCAACTTCAGCCTCCTGGGGGCGCTGTTCCACTGGTAAACACACACTGACGTTCTTCTGGGGGCGCTGTTCCACTGGTAAACACACACTACAGCCTCCTGGGGGCGCTGTTCACTGGTAACACACACTACGGCCTCCTGGGGAACGCTGTTTTCCACTGGTAAAACACCACACTATCAGCCTCCTGAGGGCACTGTTTCCAGCTGGTAAACACACAACTACGGCTCTCTGGGGGCGGCTGTTCGCACTGGTAAACAACCACTAACGTTCTTCTGGGGACGCTGTTCACTGGTTAAACACACGACTACAGCCCTCCTGGGGCGCTGTCCACTGGTAAACACACATACACCTCCTGGGGGCGATGTTCCACTGGTAAAACACACACACGCTAGGGTTACGGCCTCCCTGGGGGCGCTGTTCCCTGGTAAACACCACTACATGCCTCGCCTGTGGGGGCGCCTGTTCCACTTGGTAAACACACGACTACGGCTCCTGGGGACGCTGTTTCACTGGTAAAGCACACCACACCCCTCCTGGGGGGCGCTGTTCCACTGGTTAAACCACACACTACAGCCCTGGGGGCGCTGTTCCACTGGTAAACACACACTACAGCCTTCCTGGGGGCGCTGTTCCACTGGTAAATCACACACTACAGCCTCCTGGGGGCTGGTTCACACTGGTAACACACACTACAGCCTTCTGGGGCGCTGTTCCACTGTGTAAAGCACACCTAACAGCCTCCTGGGGGCGCGTCCACTGGTAAACACACACTACGGGGCCTCCTGGGGACGCTGTTTCCACTGGTAAAACACACACTGACAGGCCTCCTGAGGGCATGTTCCACTGGTAAACATACACACTAACGTTCTTCTGGGGACGCTGTTCCACTGGTAAAACACACACGTACGGCCTCCTGGGGAACCGCTGTTTCCACTGCTGCTAAACAACACTACGTGCCTCCTGGGGGGCGCTGTTCCACTGGTAACACACACTACGGCCTCCTGGGGACGCTGTTCCACTCCTAAAACACACACTACAGCCAACCTGGGGGCGCTGTTTCAGCTGGTAAACACCACTACGGCTCCTGAGGGCACTGTTCCACTGGTAAACACACACTATACGGCCTCCTGAGGGCAACTGTTCCACTGGTAAACACACACTACGTTCTTCCCTGGGGAACGCTGTTCCACTGGTAAACACACACTACGTTCTTCTGGGACGCTGTTCCACTGGTAAACACACACTACGTTCTTCTGGGGACGCTGTTCCACTGGGTAAATCACCACACTACGGCCTCCCTGGGGCGCTGTCACTGGTAAACACAACACTACGTTCTTCTGGGAACGGCTGTTCCACTGGTAAACACACACTACCGTTCTTCTGGGGAGTTGTTTCACTGGTAAAGCACACACTACGTGCCTCCTGGGGGCTGCTGTTCCACTGGTAAACACACACTACAGGCCTCTGGGGGCGCTGTCCAACTGGTAAACACACACTACGGCCCGTGCCTGGGGCTGCTGTTCCACTGGTACACACACTACGTTCTTCTGGGGACGGCTGTTCCACTGGTAAAACACACACTACGTTCTTCTGGGGACGCTGTTACCACTGTAAACACACAACTAACACGGCCTCCTGGGGGCTGCTTGTTTCCAACTGGTAACACACACTACAGCCTCCTGGGGGCGCTTGTTCCACTGGTAAACACACACTAACCGTTCTTCTGGGGACGCTGTTTCTGGTCCACAGTGAACTAACTTCTTCTGGGGACGCTGTTCCACTGGTAAACACAGCACTAGGTCCGTTCTTCTGGGACGCTGTTCCAGCTGGTAAAACACACTTACGGCCGTCCTGGGGCGCTGTTTCCACTGGTAAACACACACTGACAAGCTCCTGGGGGCGCTGTTTCCCATTCTGGGTAAAACACACAACTAACGTTCTTACTGGGGCGCTGTTCCTGGTAAACACACACTACGTTCTTCTGGGGAACGCTGTTCCACTGGTAAACACACACTACGTTTCTTCTGGGGACGCTGTTCTCCACTGGTAAACACACACTACGGCCTCCTGGGGGCGCTGTTCCACTGGTAACACAACTTACAGCCACCTGGGGCGCTGTTCCAACTTGGTAACACACACAGTACAGCCCTCCTGAGGGCATGTTCCACTGGTAACACAGCACTAGCAACGGCCTCCTGGGGGCACTGTTCCACTGTAAACACACACTAGACGGCGTCCTGGGGGGCGCTGTTCCTACTGGTAACACAGCAGCTACAGGCAAACTGGGGGGCGCCTGTTCCACTGGTAAACACACACTACAGCCTCCTGAGGGCGCACTGTTCCACTGGTAAACACACACTACGTTCTTCCTGGGGACGCTGTTCCACTGGTAAAGCACACACTAACGTTCATTCTGGGGACGCTGTTTCCACTGGTAAAACACAACACTAACGGCCTCCTGGGGGCGCTGTTCCAACTGGTAAACACACACTACGGCCTCCTGGGACGCTGTTTCACTGGTAAACACACACTACAGCCACCTGGGGGCGCTGTTTCACTGGTAAACACACACTAACGGCCTCCTGGGGACGCTCTGTCCACTTCTAAGCACACACTACAGCCTCCTGGGGGCGTGTCCACTGGTAAACACACGCTACAGCCTCCCTGGGGGCGCCTTGTTCCACTGGTAAACACACACTACAGCCTCCTGGGGGCGCTGTTTCCACTGGTAAACACACACTACAGCCTCCTGGGGGCGCTGTTCACTGGTAAAACACACACTACAGCCTCCTGGGGCGCTGTTACCACTGGTAAAACACACACTACAGCCTCCTGGGGGCGCTGTTTCCACTTGGTAAACACAGCACTACATTCTTCTGGGGGCGCTGTTCCACTGGTAAAGCACACACTACGGCCTCCTGGGGGCGGCTGTTCACTGGTAAACCACACACTAACAGCCTCTGGGGGCGCTGTTCCATGCTGGTAACACACACTACGTTTCTTCTGGGGGCGCTGTTCACTGGTAAAACACAACAGCTAGTTCAAGCCGTCCTGTGGGCGCTGTTTCACTGGTTAAACACACACTACAGCCTCCTGAGGGCACTGTTCGCACTGGTAAATCACACACTACGGCCTCCTGAGGGCGCTGTTTCCACCACTGGTAAAACACAGCACTACAGCCTCCTGGGGGCGCTGTTTCACTGGTAACCACACACTAGGGGGCTGACGGCCTCCTGGGGGTGTGTTCCACTGGTAAAAAAAACACACACTACGGCCTCCTGGGGGTGCTGTTCCACTGGTAAACACACCACTACAGCCTCCTGGGGGCGCTGTTCCACTGGTAACCACACACTAAAAGGGCCTCGCTGGGGGCGCTGTTCCACTGCTAACCACACACTACGGCCCCTCATGGGGGTGCTGTTCACTGTAAACAACACACACTACGGCCTCCTGGGGCGCTGTTCCACAGGTAAACACACACTACGGCCTCCTGCGGGGGCGCTGTCCACTGGTAAACATGACACACTACAGGTTGCTTTAATGAATGCTTTAAAATTGAGGGTCTGGGGACTCAGAACCAGTGCAGTATCTGGTGTGACCACCATTTCCTCATGCATGTGGCAACACATCTTCTTCGCAGAGTTTTTTTATCAGATTGTCCAATTGTGGCCTGTGGAATGTTTGGTCTTTCCAATGGCTGTGGCCGAAGTTGCTGATATTAGTGGACTTGGTACACGCTGTCGTATTCGCCGGTCGGCACATGCCCAAACATGCTCAATGGGTGAACATGTCCGGTGAGTATGCTGGCATGGCAAAGAACTGGGAACATTTCAAGCTTCCACGCAATTTGTGTACAGATTTCTTGCAACATGGGGCGTGATTATCTTGCTGAAAACATGAGGTGATGTTCATGATGTATTGGCACATACAATGGGCCTCAGGATCTCATCACGGTATCTCTGTGCATTTTCAAAATGCCATCAATAATGCACGCTGTGTTCTCGTCCATAACAGATGCCTGCTCCATTACCATAAACCCACCACCACTATGAGCCACTCGATCCACACACTGACCATCAGCAAAAAGCGCTTAGCACCACACGACGCCAACACGCTGTCTGCCATCTGCCCTGAACAATGTAAAACCGAGATTCATCCGTGAAGAGCACACCTCTCCAAACGTGCCAGAAGCCATCGGAATGTGAGCATTTGCCCATCAAGTCTGTACGGCGACGAGCTGGAAGTCAGGTCCAAGACCCCGAGAGGACAGAACGAGCATGCAGTTTAGCTTCCGCTGAGACGGTTTCTGAAGCAGTTTGTGCAGAAATTGTTGGGTTAATGCAAACCAATTGTTTTTCAGCAGACTGTCTGAGTGGCTGGTCTCAGACGATCTTGGAGGTGGAAAACTGCTGGATGTGGAGGTCCTGGCTGGTTGTGGTTACACGTGGTCTGCGGTTGGTGAGGCCGGTTGGATGTACTGGGCCAATAGTTCTCGAAACGCCTTTGAGAACGGCTTATGGTGGAGCAATGAACATTCAATTGCATGAGGCAACAGATCTGGTTGACCAATTCCTGCTGTCAGCCATGCCAAGTGCACGCTCCGGTCAATGCTTGTGGTATTTTGCTGTGAGAGCAAAACTGCACATTTTCGGTGGCCTTTTTATTTGGGGCAGTATAAGGTTACACCTGTGGCACTATCATGATGTCCAGATCAGCATCTTGATGTGGCACACCTGTGAGGTGGGATGGATTATTCAGCAAAGCAGAAGTGCTCACTATCACACATTTAGACTGATTTGTGAACAATGTTGAGGAAATGGTAATATATGTGTATCTGGGAATGAATTTTAGATCTTTAAGTCCATCTCATGAAAAATGGAGCAGAAACAAAGGTGTTGCGTTTTTATTTTTTGTTGAGTGTATTTAATAACCGTGTGTGTTTGCAGGTTCGAGCTCCCTGACCGGAGTGCCTTCATGTGCAGAAGGCAGTGGCGTTTGAAAAGGGCAGCGTCCTGTTCAACGTCGGCGCTTTGTTCACTCAGATCGGAGCCAGACAAATCGATGTGACCGAGGGAATCGAGCTCGCCATGCCCCGAGCCTTCAGGAGAAAGGCAGCGGGTATGAACCCTTATCTGTTTCATGGCAGACGCCTGCAGGTTTGTACAGTAACTGTCTGTTTGTAGCAGAAACCTGCCAGCTTGGGCAAGTACTGTCTGTTTTATAGGAGACCCTGCAGCCTGGGCAGTAACTGTCTGTTTTAATAGGAGACCCTGCAGCTGATCAGTAGCGGTTGTTTTTATAGGAGACCCTGCATGCTGATCAGTACGGTCTGTTTTATAGGAGAACCCTGCAGCTTGAATGCAGTACGGTCTGTTTTAATAGGCAGACTCCAGCAGCTGGGCAGTACTGTCTGTATAAGGAAGACCCTGCAGCTGACAGTAGCGGTCTGTTTTATAGGCAGACCCTGCAGTTTATCAGTACTGTCCTGTTTTATAGGAGACGCCTGCAGCTGGTCAGTACGGGTCTGTTTTAATAGAGACCCCTGCAGCTAGTCAGTTATAGGAAGACCCCTGCAGCTGGTCAGTACTGTCCTGTTTTATAGAGACCCTGCACTGGTCAGTAGCGGTTCTGTTTTATAGGAGACCCCCTGCATGTTGGTCCAGTACGGTCCTGTTTTATAGGAGACCCTGCAGATGGTCCAAGTACTGGTCTGTTTTATAGGAGACCCAGCAAAGCTGGCCAGTTACTGTCTGTTTTTATAGGAGAACCCAGCAGCTAGTCAGTTATAGGAGACCCTGCAGCTGGTGCAGTACGGTCTGTTTTATAGGAGCCCTGAGTTGGTCCAGTACGGTCTGTTTTATAGAGACCCTGCAGATGGTTCAGTAACTGGTCTGTTTTATAAGGAGAAAGCCCAGGCAGCTGGTTCAGTAGCGGTCTGTTTTATAGGAGACCAGCAGCTGTCAGTTTATAGGAGACCGCTGCAGCTGGTAGTACTGTCTGTTTTATTATAGGAGACCCCAGCAGTAGTCAGTTATAGGAGACCCTGAAAGCTGGCCAGTACGTCTGTTTTATAGGAAGACCCTGCAGCTTGCCAGTTAACTGTCTGTTTTATAGGAGACCCAGCAGCTAGTCAGTTATAGGAGACCGCCTGCAGCTGTTGAGTAACTGTCTGTTTTAATAGGAGAACCGCAGCAGCTGGCCAGTACTGTCTGTTTTATAGGAGACCCAGCAGCTAGTCAGAGTTTATTAGGAGAACCTCCTGCAGCTGTTGAGTAACTGTCTGTTTTATAGGAGACCCAGCAGCTGGCCGGTACTGTCTGTTTTAATATGGAGAACCCTGCAGCTGGCCAGTATGTCTGTTTTTATAGGAGAACCCAGCAGCTAGGCCGGTACTGTCTGTTTTATAGGAGACCCAGCAGCTGATAGTACTGTCTGTTTTAATAGGAGACCAGCAGCTAGTCAGTTATAGGAGACCCTAGCAGCTTGTTCAGTACCTGGTCCTGTTTTTAATAGGAAACCCAGCGAGCTAGTCAGTTATAGGAGACCCTGCAGCTGGCCCAGTTTATGTCTGTTTTATAGGAGACGCCAGCAGCTGATCAGTACTCGTCTGTTTTTAATAGGAAGAACCCTGCAGCTAGTCCAGTACTGTCATTTTATAGGAGACCCAGCAGCTGATCAGTACTGTCTGTTTTATAGGAGACCCTGGCAGCTGGTCAGTACTGTCCTGTTTTATAGGAGACCCAGCAGGTGTTCAGTACTGTCTGTTTTTATAGGAGACCCAGCATGCTAGTAGTTATAGGAAGACCCCTGCAGCTGGTCAGTACTGTCTGTTTTATAGGAGACCCAGCAGATGGCGCAGTACTGTCTGTTTTATAGGAGACGCCAGCAGCTGATCAGTCATGTCTGTTTATAGGAACCCTGCAGCTGGCCAGTACTGTCTGTTTATAGGAGAATTCTTAGTCAGGCACGCTGGTCCAGTACTGTCTGTTTTATAGGAGACCCAGCAGCTATCAGTTATAGGAACCCTGCATGCTGTCAGTACTGTCTGTTATTATAGGAGACCGGGGCAGCAGCTGCCAGTACTGTCCCTCTGTCCACTGTGACTTATAGTGCGAGAGAGTGAGTCAATGTCTAATGGTCCAGAGGACAAAAGTTGATGCACTCAGACATTTCCCACAATGCATCTAAAAGTAAGGCCCCAAGGCAAGTTTATTTGTACAGCACATTTCATGTCAAACATACAGTCTTAATGTCCTCAGCAGCAACAGCAACACCGCAAACTAACAAAAACAACAAAACAGTGAAATCAAATGGAATCAACGAGCGAGAGCGACAATTACACAAAGTAGCGACGTCTTTGGAACTAAACAGAAAAAGAAACCAGCTGTTTAAAACCTCTTAACACTCTTATCTAAAAGCTTCCTGTACCTGAGGAGCTCCTGACTCACATCTGTCTCTATGGTTACAGGACGCGTTCCTGTACCTGACAACATCTGTCTCCATGGTTACAGGAGCGTCCTGTACTGGAGCTCCTTTTGACACATCTGTCTCCATGGTTACAGAGCGTTCCTGTACTGAGCGCCTCATACACTCACATATGTCTCCATGGTTACAGGAGCGTTCCTGTACTGACTCACATCTGTCTCCCTGGTTTACAGAGCTCCTTACCTCACGACCAGCACTTCTGTGAGCGCTAAACTCCGGAGCCTCCGACATGGTCGGAGACCGTCCGCTGGGACCCCTGGCGAGCTGCTGCATGACGGACAACAGGCCCAGGAGTGGTGTCCTCTGAACGCACCACGAAACAGGACCATGAACGCACCACAGAGACCCCTGCAGCTGCTCAAGGCTCGCTCAGGAGGCTGCCCAGGTGGAGTCCAGGAGACTACCAGGTGAGTCAGGGAGGACGAACCGGAGGTGAGTCTACCCGCAGGTGACGTCCTAACCCAGGTGAGTCAGGAGACTACCGCAGTGAGTGCGGAGAGACTACCGAAGGGTGAGTCTACCCAGTGACGTCCTACCAGGTGAGTCCAGAGACGACAGGTGAGTCTACCGCAGGTGAGTCTACCGCAGGTGAGTCCAGGAGACTACCAGGTGAAGATCCTACAGGTGAGTTTCCACCCAGGTGAGTCCAGAGACTACCAGGGATCCTACCCAGGTGAGTCCTACCCAGGTGGAGTCCAGGAACGTACCAGGGTAGTCCTACCCGAGGTGAATCTTACCCAGGGTGATCCGGAGGACTAGCCCAGGGAGTCCATGAGACTACAGGGTGAGTCCTACCCTGGTGAGTCCTACCCAGGTGAGTCCAAGAGACTACCCAGGTGAGTCCATTGAGACTACAGGGTGAGTCCAGGGAGACTATCAGTGGTGAGGTCCACCCAGGTGAGTCATACCAGGTGATCCAGGAGACTATCAGGTGAGTCCTACCAGGTAGTTCTACACCCTGGTGAGTCCTACCACGTGGTGAGTCCTACCCAGGTGAGCAGCCATGTGGATCGATGGTAACATAATCATGGTGCAAGTGTCACATTCATGATTGTTAGCACCTCCCCACATGTTCTGCCAGTGACAAGTCATGAAAATGAAGAACGTGTGAGATTAAAGGAAACCAGTTTTCTCCATTTACAAGGATCAAATATTAAGAACAGACTATAGAGTCTCCTGTCTGTTATTAGATATTATTATTAAGACCAGGTGTCAGAGCGATACTGATGCAGGTGTGGTCAGTTGTGTTATATTCACAGGTGTCAGGAGCGATACTTGCGATGGTGTGTCAGTTGTTGTTGATATTCACAGGTGTCAGAGTGACTCACTTGCAGGTTGTGTCAGTTGTGTTAAGTGATTCACAGGGGTGTCAGGAGGTGAACTTGCGAGGGTGTTATTGGTGTGTATACAGGGTTCACAGGTGTCAGAGTGAGTACTGTGCAGTGTCATGTGTGTGTATGATCACAGGTGGCAGAGTGATACTTGCAGGTGTGTCAGTTGTGTATATGCACATGCTGGGGTGCATCAGAGCGATACTTGCAGGTGTGGTCCAGTTGATGTTATATTTCACAGGTGTAGAGTGATACTACGCGAGAGTGGTGTCCAGTTGTGTTAGTATCAAGGTGTCAGAGTGTTATGTACTCTGCAGGGGTTTGTAGTGTGTTATAATTCACAGGGTCAGAGTTGATACTTGCAGGTATTGTCAAGTTGTGTTATATTCGGGTGCACGTGATTATCTGCGCAGTGTGTAGTGTGCTTATATTCACGAGGTGTCAGACGTGATACTTGCAGTGTGTCAGTTGTGTTATAAGTTTACAGGTGTCAGAGTGGATACTCGAGGGTGTGTCAGTTGTGTTATATTTACAGGTGTCAGAAGCGATATTGCAGGGGTCAAGTTGTGTTAATATTCACAGTTGTCAGAGTGATATGCAGGTGTGTCGTTGTGGTTATATCACAGGTGTCAGAGTGATACTTACCCGCAGGTGTCAGTTGTGTTATATTCACAGTGATCAGAGTGATACTTGCAGGTGTGTCAGTTTGTGTTATATTCACAGGTGTCAGAGCGATACTTGCCAGGTGTGTCAGTTGTGTTATAGTTCAATCGAGGTGTCAGAGTGATACTTGCAGGTGTGTCAGTTGTGTTTATATTCACAGGTGTCAGAGCGATACTGCAGTTTTATGTGTCAGTTGGTGTTAATTCAACAGGTGGTCAGAGTGATACTGCCAGGTGTGTCAGTTGTGTTATAGTCACAGGTGTCAGAGTGATACTTGCAGGTGTGTCAGTTGTGTTTAATATTCACAGGTGTCAGAGGTGATACTCGCAGGTGTGTCAGTTGTGTTATATTTACAGTGTCAGAGCGATACTTGCAGGTGCAGTTTGTGTTATATTCCAGTAGTCAGAGTGATACTTGCGAGGTGAGTGTCATTGTGTTATATCACCGGTGTCAGAGCGATACTTGCAGGTGTCAGAGCGGATACTTGCAGGTGTGTCAGTTGTGTTATATTCAGCAGGTGTCAGAGTGATACCGCAGTGTGTCAGTTGTGTTATATTCACAGTGTCAGAGTGATTAGCTTGCGAGGTGTGTCAGTTGTGTTATATTCAACGGTTGTCAGAGTGGATACTTGCAGGTGTCAGTTGTGTTATATTCACAGGTGTCAGAGTGATACTCGCAGGGTGTCAGTTGTGTTTATATTCACAGTGTCAGAGGTGATACTTGCAGGTGGTCAGTTGTGTTATATTCAAGGGTGTTCAGAGTGATACTCGCACGGTGTGGTCCAGTTGTGTTATATTTACAAGGTGCAGAGCGATACTTGCAGGTGTCAGTTGTTGTTTTATATCACAGGTGTCAGAGTGATACTTTTGCAGGGTGTCAGTTGTGTATATTCAACAGGTTGTCAGAGTGATACTCGCAACGGTGTGTCAGTGTGTAATATTTACAGGTGTCAAGGCCGATTACTTCAGGTGTCATTGTGTTATATTCACAGGTGTCACGAAGTGATACTTGCGATGTGTCAGTTGGTGTTATATTCACAGGTGTCAGAGCGATACTGCAGGTGTCCAGTTGTGTTATATTCACAGGTGTCAGAAGTGATACTCGCAGGTGTGTAGTTGTGTTATATTCAAGGTGTCAGAGCGATAAGACTCGCAGGGTGTGTCATTTGTTGTATATTTCACAGGTGTCAGAGTGATACTTGCAGGTGTGTCAGTTGTGTATATTCACAGGTGTCAGACGATACTCGCAGGTGTGTCAGTTGTGTTATATTCACAGGTAGTCAGAGTGATACTCGCAGTGTGTCAGTTGTGTTATATTCACAGGTGTCAGAAGTGAACTTGCAGGTGTGTCAGTTGTGTTATATTCACAGTGTCAGAGCGGAATACTTGCAGGTGTGGTCAGTTGTGTTATTATTCACAGGTGTCAGGGCGATGAACTTGCAGTGTGTCAGTTGTGTTATATTCAAGGTGTCAGAGCGATACTTGCAGGTGTGTCACGTTGTGTTATATTCACAGGTGTCCAGGCGAACTGCAGGTGTCAGGTTGTGTTATTATTCAACCAGTTCAGAAGTGCTACTTGCAGGTGTCATTGTGTATATTCACAGGTGTCAGAGCGATACTCGGCAGGGTGTCAGTTGTGTTAGATTCCACAGGTGTCAAGGTGATACTTGCAGGTGTGTCAGTTGTGTTATATCACAGGTGTCAGAGTGAGTACTTCAGGTGTGTCCAGTTGTGTTATATTCACAGGTGTCAGAGTGATACTTGCAGTGTCAGTTGTGTTATATTCACAGGTGTCAGCAGCGATACTTGCAGTGTCCAGTTGTGTTAATCAGTTCACACGGTGTCAGAGGTGATACTGTGCAGGGTGTCAGTTGTGTTATATTCACAGTGCAGAGTGATACCTTTGCAGGGTCAGTTGTGTTATATTCACAGGTTGCTCAGAGCGATACTTTGCAGGTGTGGGTCGAGTTGTGTTATATTCACAGGTTCAGAGTGATACTTGCAGGTGTCAGTTGTGTTATATCACAGTGTAGAAGCGATACTTGCAGGTGTCAGTTTGTGGTGCTATATTCACAGGGTGTCAGGGCGATACGCAGGTGTCAGGTTGTGTGTAATTCACAGGTGTCAGAGGTGATACTCCGCAAGGTGTGTCAGTTGTGTTATATTCACAGGTGTCAGAGGTGATACTTGCAGGTGTTGTCAGTTTGTTATATTCAGCAGGGTGTCAGAGCGATACTTGCAGGGTGATCAGTTGTGTTATATTCAACATGGTGTCAAGAGTGATACTTGCAGGTGTCGTTGTGTTATATCACAGGTGTCAGAGCGAACTTGCAGGTGTAGTTGTGTTACTATTTCACAGGTGGTTCAGAGCGATACTTGCAGGTGTCAGTTTGTGTTATATCACAGGTGTTCAGAGCGATACTTGGGCAGGTGTCCAGTTGTGTTTAATAGTTCACAAGGTGTCAGAGCGATACTGCAGGTGTGTCAGTATGTGTATATTCACAGGTGTCAGAGTGGATACTTAGCAGGATGTCAGTTTGTGTTTTATATTCACAGGTGTCAGAGTGATACTCGCAGGTGTGTCAGTTGTGTTATATTCACAGGTGTCAGAGTGATACTTGCCAGGTGTGTCAGTTGTGTTATTATTCACAGTGTCAGAGTGGATACTTGCAGGGTGTAGTTGTTGTTATATTCACAGGTGTCAGAGCGATACTTCAGGTGTCAGTTTGTTATATTCACAGGTGTCAGAGTGAAATACTTGCAGGGTGTGTCCAGTTGTGTTATATTCAAGGTGTCAGAGTGATACTTGCAGGTGTGTTCATTGTGTTATATCACAGGTGTCAGAGTGATACTTGCACGGCTGTGTCAGTTTGTTATATTCCACAGGTGTAGAGTGATACTTGCAGGTGTGTCAGTTGTGTTATATTCACAGGTGTCAAAGCGATTACTTGCAGGTGTTGTCAGTTGTGTTATATTCACAGGTTCAGAGTGATACTGCAGTGTGTCAGTTGTGTTATATTCACAGGTGTCAGAGTGATAGTTGCAGGTGTGTAGTTGTGTTTATCACAGTGTAGAGCGATACTTGCAGGTGTGTCAGTTGTGTTATATTCACAGTGTCAGAGTGATACTTGGCAGGTGTGTCAGTTGTGTTATATTCACAGTGGTCAGAGTGATACTCGCAGGTGTGTCAGTGGTGTTAATATCACAGGTGTCAGAGCTGATACTTGCAAGGTGTGTCAGTTGTGTTATATTCACAGGTGTCAGAGCGATACTTTCAAGGTGTGTCCAGTTGTGTTATATTCACAGGTTCCAGAGTGATACTGCAGGTGTGTCAGTTGTGTTATATTCACAGGTGGTCAGAGGCGATAACTTGCAGGTTCAGTTGTGTTTATATCACAGTGTCCAGAGCGATACTCGGCAGGGTGTGGTCCAGTTGTGTTATATCACAGGTGTCAGAGCGATACTTGCAGGTGTGTCAGTTGTGTTATATTCACGGTGTCAAGTGATACTTGCAGGTGTGTCGTTTGTTATATATTCACAGGTGTCAGAAGTGATACTTGCAGGTGGTGTCAGTTGTGTTATATTCACAGGTGTCAGAGTGATTATCGCAGGTGTGGTCAGTGTGTTAATATTCACAGTGTCAGAGCGATACTTGCAGGTGTGTCAGTTGTGTTATATTCCACAGGTGTCAGGCGATATTGCAAGGGTGTCAGTTGTGTTATATCAAAGGTGTCAGAGTGGATACTCGCAGGTGTGTCAGTTGTGTTTATATCACAGGTGTCGGGCGATACTTCAGGTGTGTCAGTTTTGTTATATCACAGGTGTCACGAGTGATACTTGGCAGGTGTCAGTTGTGTTATATTCACAGGTGTCAGGGGCGATACTTGCGCAGGTGTGTCAGGTGTGTTAATATTCACAGGTGTCAGAGTGAATACTTGCAGGTGTGGTCATTGTGTTTATATTCACAGGTGTCAGAGTGATACTTGCCGGTGTCAGTTTGTGTATATTCACAAGAGTGTCAGAGCGATACTGCAGGTGTGTCAGTGTGTTATATTCACAGGTGTAAAGAGTGATACTTGCAGGTGTAGTTGTGTTTATATTCACAGGTGTCAGGCGATACTCGCAGTGTGTCAGTTGTGTTATATTCACAGGTGTCAGAGGATTAGCTTGCGGTGTGTCAGTTGTGTTATATTCACAGGTGTCAGAGCGATACTTGCAGGTGTGTCCATTGTGTTATAATTGCACAGGTGTCAGGGCGATACTTGCCAGGTGTGTCAGTTGTGTTATATTCACAGGTTGTCAGGCGAACTACTTGCAAAGGTGTGTCAGTTGTGTTATATCACAGGTGTCAGAGTGGGATACTTGCCAGGTGGTGTCAGTTGTGTTATATTCACAGGTGTCAGACGCGATACTTGCCAGGTGTGTCAGTTGGTGTTATATTCAAGGTGTCAGCGCGAACTTGCAGTGTGTCAGTTGTGTTATATTCACAGGGTGTCAGAGTTGATACTGCAGGTGTTCAGTTGTGTTATATTCACAACGGTGTCAGGGGCGATACTTGGCCAGTGGGTCAGTGTGTTATATTCAAGTGTCACGAGTGATAACCTTGCGGTGTGGTCAGTTGTGTAATTATCACAGGTGTCACGAGCCGATCCTTGCAGGTGTGTCAGTTGTGTTTAATTCACAGGTGTCAGGGCGATACTTGCAGGTGTGTCAGTTTGTGTTATATTACAGGTGTCAGGGCGATACTTTGCAGGTGTGTCACGTTGTGTTATATCACAGGTGTCAGAGGTGATACTGCAGGTGTGTCAGTTGTGTTTATAATTCACCACGGTGTCAGAGCCGATACTTGCAGGTGTGGTCAGTGTGTGTTATATTCACAGGTGTCAGGGCGACTACTTGCAGGTGTGTCAGTTGTGTTATAATATTCACAGGTGTCAGATGATACTTGCAGTTGTCCAGTTGTGTTATATTCAGCACGTGTCAGAGTGATACTGCAGGTGTGGTCAGTTGTGTTTATATTCACGGTGGTCAGGGCGATACACTTGCAGGTGGTGTCGTTGTGTTATATTCACAGGGTCAGAGGATACTTGCAAGGTTGTCACGTTGTGTTATATTCACAGGTGTCAGAGTGAACTTGCAGGTGTGTCAGTTGTGTTATATCACAGGTGTCAGAGCGATACTTGCAGTGTGGTGTCATTGTGTTATATTCACAGGTGTCAGAAGTGATACTTGCAACGGTGTCAGTTGTGTTATAATTCACAGGTGTCAAGAGTGATCTGCAGGTTGTAGTTGTGTTTATATTCACGAGGTGTCAGAGCGTACTTGCAGGTGTGTCAGTTGTGTTATATTTCACAGGTGTCAGAGCGAACTTTGCAGGTGTGTCAGTTGTGTTAATTCCACAAGTGTCAGTACGTGATACTTGCAGGTGTGTCACGTTGTGTTATATTCACAGGTGTCAGAGCGATACTTCAGGTGGTCAGTTGTGTTATAGTTCACAAGGTGCAGAGTGATACTTGCAGGGTGTCAGTTGTGTTATATTCACAGGTGTCAGAGTGATACTTGCAGGTGTGTCAGTTTGTTATATCACACGGTGTCAGAGTGATACTTGCAGGTTGGTCCAGTTGTGTTATCTTCACGGTGTCATGAGCGATACTGGGTGCAGGTTGGTGTCCAGTTTTTGTGGTAATATTCACAGGTTTGTCAGAGCGTACTTGGCGAGGTGTGTCAGTTTGTGTTATAGTTCGACGAGTGTCGAGAGTGAATACGGTTGCAGTGTGGGTTGTGGTATTTCACAGGTGCGAAGTGATACGTGCAGGTGTGTCAGTTTTGTTTAATTCACGTTTTCAGAAGCGAGTACTTGCAGTGTGGTCAGTTGTGGTTATTTCACAGGTGTCAGGAGGATACTGAGGTTTGTGTCAGTTGTGTTTATATCACAGGTGTCAGGGATATGTTGCAGGGTCGTTGTTTTTCTATTCACAGTGTCAGAGCGATACTTGCAGGTTGTGTCATGTGTGTTTATTCAACAGGTGTCAGTGATACTTGCAGTTGTCATTTGTTGTTATATTCACAGTGTCAGAGTCGATACTTGCGGTTGTCGTGTGTTATATTTCACAGGTGTCAGAGTGTACTCGCTAGGTGTGTCAGTTGTGTTATATCACGTGTCAGAGCGATACTTGCAGTGGTTTCAGTTGTGTTATATCACGGTGTCAGAGGATACTCGCAGGTGTGTCAGTTGTGTTAATATTCTCTAGGTCAAGTGCTTACTTTCGCAGGTGTGTCAGTTGTGTTATATCCAGTTCATGGGCGATACTTCAGGTGTCTAGTTGTGTTATATTCAAGTTCAGAGCGATTACATTGCAGGTGTGTACCATTGTGTTAATTCACAGTGGTCAACGTGATGATCTTGCAGGTGTGTTACAGATTGGTGTTATATTCACAGGTGTCAGGGATACTTGCAGGTGTGTCAGGTTGTGTGTATATTACAAGTTCAGAGTGATACCGACAGGTGTGTCAGTGGTGTTATATACACAGGTGTTCAGAGCGATACTTGCAGGTGTGTCAGTTGTTGTTTATGATTCACAGGTGTCAGGGATAGCTCGCATGGTTGTGTCAGTTGTGTTATATTCACAGGTGTCAGGCGGATAACTGATTCGCTCAGGTGTTCTGTCAGTTGTGTGTTATATTTCACTAGGTGTCAGTAGTGATACTTGCAGGTGTGTCCCAGATTGTGTTATATTGTAACAGGTGTCAGAGTGATACTCGGCAGGTGTTGTCAGATTTGTGTTATATTCACAGGTGTCAGAGTGAGTACTTGCAAGGTGTGTCAGTTTGTGTTATATTCACAGGTGCCAGGAGTGATACTCGCAGGTGTGTCAGTTGGTGTTTGATTCACAGGGTGTCAGAGTGTACTTGCAGGTGGTGTCGTTGTGTTATTTACAAAGTGTTCAGAGTGATACTCGCAGGTGTGTCAGTTGTGTTAATATTCACAGGTGTCAGAGTGATACTTGCAGGTGTGTCAGTTTGTGATTTCACAGGTTGTCAGAGTGATACTCGCGCGTGTGTCAGTTGTGTTATAGTTCACAGGTGTCAGAGTGATCCTACTGCAGTGGTCAGTTGTGTTATAGTTCACAGGTGTGCAGAGTGATCTTCCGCAGGTGGTGTCATTGTGTTATATCAAGGTGTCAGAGTGATACTCGCAGTGTGCTCAGTTGTGTTATATCACACGTGTGGTCAGAGTGATACTTTGCAGGTGTGTCAGTTGTGTTATATTCACTAGGTGTCAGGCGGATGACTTGCAGGTGTTCAGTTGTGTTATATTCACAGGTGTCAGAGTGTACTTGCAGGTGTGTCCAGGTTGTGTTATATTCACTAGGGTCGAAGTGATACTCGAGGTGTTCGAGTTGTGTATGATTCACAGGTTAAGAGTGATACTTGCAGGTGTAGTTGTGTTTATATACAGGTGTCAGAGTGGATACTTTGCAGTGTGTCAGTTTGTGTTATATGTTCAACAAGTGTAAGTGATACTCGCATCGTCGTAGTCTGTGTTATATTCACAGTGTCAGAGTGATACTCGCAGGTGTGTCAGTTGTGTTTATTCACAGTGTCATGAGCGAATACTTGCAGGTGTGTCAGTTTGTGTTATATTCACAGGTGTCCAGAGCGATACTTGCAGGTGTGGTCAGTTGTGTTATATTACAGGTGTCCAGAGCGATACTTGCAGGTGTCAGTTGTGTTATATTCACAAGGTGTCAGGCGATACTCGCAGGGTGTCAGTTGTGTTATACTTCGACAGGTGTCCAGAGCGATATCTTGAGGTGTCCATTGTGTTATATTCACAGGTGTCCAGAGTGATACTGCAGGTGTGTCAGTTGTGATTATAGTTCAACAGGTGTCAGAGCGATACTTGCCAGGTGTGGCAGTTGTGTTATTTCACCAGTGTCACGAGTGATACTTGCAGAGTGTGTCAGGTTGTGTTATATTCCAGGTTCATGATATACTTCAGTTAGTTGTGTTATATTCACAGGTGTCCAGCGTGATAGTCGCAGGTGTGTCAGTTGTGTTAATATTCACAGGTTCCAGAGTGATCTTGCAGGTGTGTCAGTTGTGTTATTATTCACAGGGTGTCAGAGGCGAATACTTGCAGGTGTGTCAGTTGTGTTATATTCCAGCGTGTCAGAAGCGATACTCCGCAGGTGTCATTGTGTTATATTCACAGGTGTCGAGAAGTGGATACTTGCAGGGTGTCAGGGTTGTGCTTATAATTCCAGGTTGTCAGAGCGATACTGTGGCAGGTGTGTCAGTTGTGTTTATAGTTCAAGGGTGTCAGAGCGATACTCCGTGCAGGTTGTCAGTTGTGTTATACTTCACAGGTGGTCAGGGCGATACTTGGGCAGTGTGGTCAGTTGTGGTTTATATCACAAGGTGTCAGGTGCATACTTGCAGGTGTGTCCAGTTGTGTTATATTCCACAGGTGTCAGAGTGATACTTTGCAGGTGGTGTCCAGTTGTGTTAATATTCACAGGTGTCAGAGCGATAACTTGCAGGTGTGTCAGTGTGTTATATTCACAGGTGTCATAGCGATACTTGCAGGTGTGGTTCAGTTGTGTTTATTCACAGGTGTCAGAGCGATACTTGCAGGTGTGTCGGTTGTGTTATATTCACAGGTGTCAGAGTGATACTTGCAGGTGGTTGTAGTTGTGGTTATTAGATTCAGCAGGTGTCAGAGCGATACTTGCAAGGTGTGTCAGTTTGTGTTATATTCAACAGGTGTCAGAGCGAGTACTTGCAGGTTGTGTCAGTTGTGCTTCATCATTCACCGCTGTCATATGATACTGCCAGGTGTGGTCAGTTGTGTTATATACAGGTGTCAGAGCGAATACTTCAGGTGTGTCAGTTGTGTTAATACAGGTGTCAGAGCGATACTTGCAGGTGTGTCAGTTGTGTTATATTCACGGTGTCTGAGGGGCGATTACTTGCAGTGTCAGTTGTGTATTTCAAGGTGCAGAGTGAACTTGCAGGTGTGTCAGTTTGTTTTATATTCACCAGGTGTCTGGGCGATACTCTGCAGGTGTGTCAGTTGTGTTATAATTCACGGAGGTGTCAGGGGCGATCTTGCGCAGGTGTCAGTTGTGTTATTTCCACAGGTGTCGAGGGGATATTGCAGTGTCAGTTGTGTTTATATTCGCGGTGTCAGAGTGATTACTTGCAGGTTGTCATGTGTGTTATGATCACAGGTGTCAGAGCGATAACTTGTGCAGGTGTGTCAGTTGGTGTTATATTAACAGGTGTCAGAGCGATACTTGCAGGTGTGTCATTGTGTTATATTCCAGGTGTCAGGGCGATACTTGCAGGTGTCAGGTAATATAAGGTGTCAAGTGACTTGCAGGTGTGTCATTGTGTATATTCACAGGCAGGCGATACTGTCAGGTGGTTGTCAGTTTTGTTTTTTTTCACAGGTGTCAGGGCGATACTTGCAGGTGTCAGTGTGTTTATATCACAGGTGCTCAGAGGTGATACTCGCAGGTGTGTCAGTTGTGTTATATCACAGGTGTAGATGATACTTGTCAGGGTGTCGTTGTGTTATATCACAGGGTAAGATACAGAGTGATCTCGCAGGTGTGTCAGTTGTGTTAATTCAAGGTGTCAGAGCGATACTTGCAGGTGGTGTCAGTTTGTTATATTCCCTACAGGTGTCGAGTGATACTTTTTGCAGGTGTGTCAGTTGTGTATATCACAGTGTCAGAGTGATACTCGCAGGTTGGTCAGTTGTGTTATATTCCAGGTGTCTAGAGTGATACTCGCAGGTGTGGTCAGTTGTGGTTATAATTCACAGGTCAGAGTGATACTTGCAGGTGTGTCATTGTGTTATATTCAGATAGAATCCAGGAGAGTATAGCAGTGTCAGTTGTGTTTATATTCCAGGTGTCAGAGTGGATACTTGCAGGTGTGTCATTGGTTAATTCACAGGTGTCAGAGTGATACTGCGAGGTGTGTCAGTTTGTGTGTTTATTCACAGGTGTCAGAGTGGATACTTGCAGGTGCAGTTGTGTTATATTCACAGGTGTCCAGAGTGATACTTGGCAGGTGTGTCAGTTGTTGTTAAATTCACAAGTGTCAAGTGATACTTCGGCAGGTGGTGTCAGTTGGTTATATTCACAGGTGTCAGAGTGATACTCGCAGGGTGTGTCAGTTGTGTTATATTCACCAAGGTGTCAGAGCGATGACTGCATGGTGTGTCAGTTGTGTTATACTTCAAGGTGTCAGGGCGATACTTGCAGGTGTGTCAGTTGTGGTTTATCACAGGTGTCAGAAGCGATTTACTCCTCCGCAGGTGTGTCGTTTGTGTTATATTCACAGGTGTCCAGAGCGATACTCCGGCAGGTGTCAGTTGTGTTATATTCACAGGTGTCAGAGCGATACTTGCAGGTGTCAGTTGTGTTATATTACAGGTGTCAGAGTGATATCTGCAGGTGTGGTCAGTGTGTTTATATTCACAGGTGTCAGTAGTGATACTTGCAGGTGTCAGTTTGTTTATATTCACAGGTGTCAGAGTGATACTCGCAGGTGTGTCAGTTGTGTTATATTCAAGTGTCAGAGGATACTTGCAGGTGTGTCAGTTGTGTTATATTCACAGGTGTCAGAGCGATACTTGCAGGTGGTCAGTTGTTTTATTTCACAGTGTCAGAGTGATACTTGCAGGTGTCAGTTGTGTTATATTCACAGGTGTCAGAGCGATAACTCGCAGGTGTCAGTTGTGTTATATTCACGATAGGTGTCAAGTGATACTTGAGGTTCAGTTGTGTTATATTCACAGGTTCAGAGCGATACTTGCAGGTGTGTCAGTTGTGGTTATATTCACAGGTGTCAGAGCGATACTTGCAGGTGTGTCAGTTGTGTTATATTCCAGTGTCAGGGCGATACTTTGCCAGGGGTGTCAGTTGTGTTATATTCCAGTTAGAGTGATACTTGCAGGTGTGTCATTGTGTTATATTCACAGGTGGTCAGAGTGATACTTGGCAGGTGTCAGTTGTGTTATATTCAACAGGTGTAGAGCGATACTTGCAGGTGTGTCAGTTGTTGTTATATGCACAGGTTGTCAGAGCGGATACTTGCAGGTGTGTCAGTTGTGTTATATTCACGAGTTAGAGCGATACTTGGGTGTGTCAGTTGTGTTATATTCCACAGGTGTCAGATGATACTTGCAGGTGTGTCAGTTGTGTTATATTCACAGGTGTCAGGGCGATACTTGCAGGTGTGTCAGTTTGTGTTATATTCAAGTGTCAGAGTGATACTTGCAGGTGTGTCATTGTGTTATATTCACAGGTGTCAGAGTGATACTTGCAGGTGTGTCAGTTGTGTTATATTCACAGGTGTCAGAGCGATACTTGCAGGTGGTGTCAGTTGTGTTTATATTCAGCAGGTGTCAGAGTGGATACTTGCAGGTTGTGTCAGTTGTGTTTATCATTCACGTGTAGGTGATACTTGCAGGTGTGCATTTGTGTTTTATTTTCACAGGTGTCCAGAGTGATATCTTGCAGGTGTGTCAGTTGTGTTAATATTCACAGGTGTCAGAGCGATACTCGCAGGTGTGTCAGTTGTGTTATATTCAGAAGGTGGTCCAGAGCGATACTTGCAGTGTGGTCCAGTTGTGTTATATTCACAGGTGTCAGAAGTGATACTTCAGGTGTGTCAGTTGTGTTATATTCACAGGTGTCAGAGCGATACTTGCAGGTGTTGTAGTTGTGTTAATTCACAGGTGTGTCAGAGCGATACTTGCAGGTGTGTCAGTTGTGCTATATTCACGGTGTTCAGGGCGATACTTGCAGGTGTCAAGTTGTGTTATATCAACGAGTGTCCAGAGTGATACTGGTGCAGGTGTGTAGTTGTGTATATCACAGGTGTCAGGGGCGATACTTGCGGTGTTGTCAGTTTGTGGTTATATTCACAGGTGTCAGGGCGATACTTGCAGGTGTCAGTTTGTGTTATATTCAAGGTGTCAGAGTGATCTTGCAGGTGTGTCAGTTTGTGTTATATGCACAGGATGTCAGAGTGATACTCGCAGTGTGTCATTGTGTTATATTCACAGGTGTCGAGCGATACTTGCAGTGTGTCAGTTGTGTATATTACAGGTGTCAGAGTGAACTTGCAGTGTGTCAGTTGTGTTCTATTCACAGGTGTCAGAGTGAACTCTGCAGGTGTGTCAGTTGTGTTATATTAACAGGTGTCAGAGCGATATTGCAGGTGTGTCAGTTGTGTTATATTCACAGGGTCAGAGCGATACTCGGCAGGTGTGTAGTTGTGTTATATTCACAGGTGTCAGAGTGATACTCGCAGGTGTGTGTCAGTTGTGTTATATTCACAGGTGCAGGCGATACTTGCAGGGTCCAGTTGTGTTATATTCACAGGTGTCAGAGTGATACTTGCAGGTGTTCCAGTTTGTGTTATATTCAAGGTGTCCAGAGTGATACTTTGTCAGGTGTGCAGTTGTGATATTCACAGTGGTCCAGAGTGATACCCGCAGGTGTGGTAGTTGTGTTATATTCACAGGTGTCAGAGCGATTACTGCAGGTGTGTCGTCTGTGTTTATTTCACAGTGTCAGGTGATACTTGCAGGTGTGTCAGTTTGTGTTATTTCAACAGGTGTCAGAGTGATACTTGCAGGTGCCAGTTTGTGTTATTTTCAAGGTGTCAGAGCGATACTTGCAGGCGCTCAGGTCGAATGGCTCCAGCCACTGATGAAGAATTAGTCCGTTTTCGTGGGTGTCGATGGTTCCGGTGAAGCTGCAGCATTCCGCGCCCTGTCGCACTTCTACTCCGCCCAGGCCCTCGGTCCTACGGTAACAACCGCACAGGAAGGGCATTGACACAGGCGAACGAGAAGGCACGAGGCGCTGCTTCAGTTTTTACTCTCACTGCTCTGCCATCCGCCGGCTCCCTGAGGGCGCCAGAGGGCCGAGCCAGCTCCGGAGTTCAGGACTAACCGGGACAAACCCAGACTGAACCGGGATTAAACCGGGACTAAACCCAGACGGAACCGGGACTAAACCGGGACTAAACCCAGACTAACTGGGACTAAACCCAGATAAACCCTCCTATGCAGGGAAGCGCCACTTCGCTCCAGCCCTCATGTTGTGGGAGGAAGTCTCTGCGTTTACACGGTTGAGGAAAGTCCTGAGGAAAATGGACGTCTTGCAGTCCGTCCTGTCTCGCCACGGCCTGCGTTGGACAGTACTCAGACCTGGACCAGGAGGAACGACTTCGAGAGACGCCGGACGCTCAACGGTGCAGGGTAGTCACTAAAACATGTACAACAGCACCTCAGACACTCCAACAGTGCAGGTCAGTCCTAAAAATGTACAACAGCACCTCAGATGCTCCAACGGTGGCAGGTCAGTCACTACAACATGTACAACAGCAACCTCAGATGCTCCAAGGCGGTGCAGGGTCAGTCCTAAAAACATGTACACAGCACCTCAGACGCTCCAACGGTGCCGGGTCAGTCATAAAACATGTACACAGGCAGACCGTCAGATCTCCAACGGTGCAGGGTCTCACTAAAACATGTACAACAGCAACCTAGACGCTCCAACGGTTGCAGGTCAGTCCTACAACATGTACAACAGCACCTCAGACCGCTCCAATCGGTGCAGGTTCATCACTAAAATGTACAACAGCACCTCAGATCTCCAACGGTGCAGGGTCAGTTCACTAAAACATGTACAACAGCGCACCTCAGACGCTCCAACGGTGCGGGTCATCACTACACATGTACAACAGCTCCTCAGACGCTCCAAACGGTGCAGGGTCAGTCACTAAACATGTACAACAGCTCCTCAGACGGCTCCCCCCAACGGTGCGGGTCAGTCACTACAACATGTACAACAGCACTCAAGATGCTCCAACGGTGCAGGGTCAGTCACTACAAGTTAAACAGCTCCTCCAGACGCTCCAACGGTGCAGGGTTCAGTCACTACAACATTACAACAGCTCCTCAGACGCTCCAACAGGGCATCTGTGGCTACATAGTAGCTTACATCACAGTATGGAGTGAATGAATAATACAATTATAAAAGTATTAAAACCTATAAAAGCATTGCATTAAATTATTCTTATAAAAACGCAGAGACATCAGTTATTTTCATATCTGTGTTCCAGCTCATAAGACCTCAGACCCCCGCAGGTCGTTTCAGGACCCGCAGGTTGTTCAGTTCTGGTCTGTTTCTCTCCAGCTCACAGTGAACACACAGTTTGGAGACGATCAGTCCGGACTTTTTCCTCCATCCAGGTTTCCAAGAACGACTTTCCAGCGACTGGTGAGTTTGACCTCGAGCCAGTTTAACAACCCATTTATCCCAGTTTTAACCCCGTTAAACCCAGTTTTAACCAACACCCAGTTTATCAGTTTAACCGCAGTTTAACCAGGTCCTAAACCTCTCTAACCGGGTTCTAACCAGATCTAACCGCTCTAACACAGGTCTAACCTCTCTAACCCGGTTAACCCCTCTAACCGGCGGTCTAAACCAGATCTAACCGGGTCTAACCTCTTACCGGGTCTCTTTAGGGCCCGCTGTGCTGTTTCGGGGCCCGTCCCACTGGGGCCTGTTCGGACAGTGGTTTTTTGCCCCTGAACCAGAGTTTCCTCTCTGGGCTGATCTGCCGGAGACTGCTCCGTGCTGGTGTCGCTGTGGTGCCGGGAGGAGCTGCTCAGGTGAGGGGAGGAGCTGCTTTTTAAGTGAGGGGAGGGGCCGCTCAGGTTGAGAGGAGGGAGGGGGCCGCCAGATGAGGGGGGGGCTCACAGTGGAGGGGAGGAGGCTGCTAGGTGAGGGGAGGGGGCGCTCAGGTGAGGGGGGGCCGTTTTGGCTTTGGTTATCAGTAACATGGCAGTTTGAGGAGTAAACTCAAAACTCGAGGGTAAACCCTTTATAACAAACTCATAACTACAACTTACATACCATTAACAGACATACCGGTAACATTACATCACCATTACAGTCCATACCGGTACATTAGACCATTACAGACATACCGGTAACATTACAGTCATACGGTAACATTAACAGTCATCCGGTAATTACAGCACCATTTAAAGTATACCGGTAAACATTACATTCACCATTACAGTCATACCGGTAACATTACAGCACATTAACAGACATACGGGTAACATTACAGTTATACCGGGTAACATTACAGTCTATAACACGGTACCATTAAGCAACCATTACACGTCAACCGGTAAACATTCATCACCATTACAGACATAAAACCGGTAACATTACAGAGGCACCAATTACAGTCATAACAGGTAACATTAAATCAGCCCATTACAGTCATACCGGTAAAACATTAAAACAGAGTCATACCGGTAACATTACAGCACCATTCACAGTCTACCGGTAACATTACAGCACCATTATACAGACATACAGGTAACATTACAGTCATACCGGTAACATTCAGCCACCATTACAGCATACCGGTAACATTAATACATTAGTCAACCGTAACATTACAGTCATACCGGTAAACATTACATATCATCACATTACAGTCATACCGGTAACATTACAAGCACCCATTACAGACATACGGTGAAATTACATCATACCCGGTAACATTACAGCACATTTAACAGTCATACCGGTTAAACAATTACAGTCATACCGGTAACATTACAACAGCACCCATTAAGAATACCGGTACATTAACAGCACCATTACAGTCATACCGGTAAACGATTACAGCACCATTACATACATACCGGTAACATTTCATCCATAAGACATGACCGGTAACATTACAGCACCATAACAGGACAATACGGTAACATTTACAGGCACCCATTACAAAGGGCACACGGTAAATTACCACAAAATACAGATAACACATACGGTAAATTACAGCATAACGGAAATAAAAAAATAATGGATTGAGCCAATTAAAATGTATGGTTTTCAGTTTTATTGACATATTAGTAACTAAGATTTTTTCGAGGGGATTTTGGATATATTGTTAGTTATTTCAATTAACTAACATAAGTGAAAAATCTGTAAAAACTCAAATTCCGCTGTTTTTGGTTCAAAGCTGAATAAATCAGGCTAGGAATTCTAGATATTAAAACAATCCCTCTGAAGAAACCTTCGTAATATTGTTTAGATCCAAGACTGGGAAGTTTGAAGTCTGTAGGACGACTATAAGGGCTTCACCCGTGCCGAGTGGGCCTTCTCTCATTTGAGAAAACGAGCTCTAGTTTCTGTGCGCATGCGATGCCGCGGTAACTTTTTTTTCTTTGGCGGCTTCCGCACCAGCGTCTCCCAGAAGGAAAAATACCATATTTGGGCGATAGCGTCATCACGGAGGATCCCCTTCGCAGCACATGTGGATGAAAGTCTGTCATATTTTGATGATACCCCGCGTGAGAGCGGGTCTTCGACGCGCCCATCAGCTACTTCCGGGTTACCGCCGCCTCGAAGCGGACCAAAATCATCATAAAATAAGCATCATGCGGGTGAGTTTGTATTTTTATACTCTGAATGAAACTAAGATGTAAAGGGAGGAAAAGATACAAATCCCACTTCAAACCACTGCGTGAAAATCAATACTTTCACCTGCCGTGGTCTCGCCTTAATGTATTTGCACATTGTCCCTGTTGAAAATAAATTAATAACTAAAACTAAACATACCGGTAACATTACAGCACGCATTTGACAGTCATAACCGGTAACATACAGCACCCATTACATCAACCGGTAACATACATCACCGATTCGACATACCGTAACATACATCACCATTACAGTCATACGTAACATTTACAGCACCATATACATTCATACCGGTAACATACATCACCATTACGAGTCATACCGGTAACATTACATCACCATTACGAGTCATACCGGTAACATTTACGCACATTACAGTCATACCGGTAACATTACAGCACGCATTTACAGTCATACCGGTAACATTACAGCAACCATTACAGTCATACCGTAACATTTACAGCACCATTACAGTTCATACCGAACATTTACAGCCACCATTACATCCATTACCGGAACATTACGCACCATTACAGTCATACCGGTAACATTACGCACCATTACAGTCATACGGTAACATTACAGACATACGTAACATTACCAGCACCATTACAAGTCATCAGTAACATTACACACCATTACAGTCGATACCGGTAAATTAGTCACACCATTTACAGTCTCCGTAAGACATTACAGCACCATTACAGACTACCGTAACATTACGCACCATTACAGTCATACGGTAACATACAGCACCAGTTACAGTATACCGGTAACATTACATCACCATGACAGACATACGGTAACATTCAGCACATTACAGTCATACGGTAACATTACAGCACCATTACAGTCTTACCGTAACTTACAGCACCATTACATTCATACGGTAACATTACAGACATACGTTAAACATACAGCACCATTACAGTCATAAACCCGGTAACATACAGCACCATTACAGTCATACCGGTAACATTACATTCACCATTACAGTCATACCGGTAACATTACAGCACCATTACAGACATACCGGGTAACATTTCAGACCATTACAGTCAGTACGGTAACATTACAGCCATACAGTCATACCGTAACATTACAGCACCATTACACACATACCAGTTAACATTACATCACCATTACGAGTCATACCGGTAACATTACATCACCATTACAAGTATCATACCGTAACATTTTACACACCATACACACATACGGGTAACATTACAGCACCATTACAGTCTACCGGTAACATTACAGCACCATTACAAATACCGGTTAACATTACAGCACCATTACAGTCATACCGGTAACATCTACAGCACCATTACGGACATACGGTAACATTACAGCACCATACAGACACCGGTACATTACAGCACCATTACAGTCATACCGGTAACATTACAGCACCATTACGACATACCGGTAACATGTACAGCACCATTACAGAACATACGGTAACAATTACAGCACATTTACAGTCATTACCGGTAAATACAGCACCATTGACGAGCATACCGGAACATTACAGGACATACGGAAACATTACATACCATTACAGGACATACCGGTAACATTACATCACCATTAAAGTCATACCAGTAATACACACCATTACAGACATACCGGTAACATTAACATCACCATTACAGTCATCCGGTAACATTAAGCACCATTAACACACATACCGTACATTACATTCACCATTACAACATACCGGGTTTAAAAACATTACCATCACCATTACAGACATACGTAACATTACATCACCATTACAGTCATACCGGTTACATGCAGCACCATTACAGACATACGGTAACTTTACATCACCATTACAGTCATACCGGTAAACATACGCACCTTACAGTCCCATACCGTAACATTACAGCACCATTACAGTCATTACCGTAACATTACAGCACCTACAAAGCATACCGGTAACATTACAGTCATACCGGTAACATTACGCACCATTACAGTTCATACCGGTAACATTAAACACCATTACATTCCATACCGGTAACATTACAGCACCATACAGTGCATACCGGTAACATTACAGACCCATTACAGTCATACGGTAACATTACCGACATACGGTAAACATTACATCACCATTACAGTCATACCGGTAACATTACAGCACCATTACAGACATCCGTTACGATTACAGTCATACGTTAACATACAGTGCATACCGTAACATTACAGATGCATACGGTAACATTACAGCACCTTACAGACATACCGGTAACTTACAGCACCATTACATCATACGGTAACATTACAGCACCATTACAGTATACGGTACATTTAAAGCACCATTACCAGTTCATACGGAACAACCACCATTACAGTCCATACCGGTAAACTTTAACAGCACCATTACAGTCATACCGGTAACATTACAGACACATACCGGTAACATTACATCACCATTACAGGTCATACCGGTAACATTACATCACCATTTACAGACATAACAGGTAACATTACAGCACCATTACATACATACGGTTAACATTACAGTCATACCGTAACAACCAGTCATACCGGTAACATTTACAGCACCATTACAGTCATACGGTAACATGTTACAGCACCATTACAGTCATACCGGTAACATTACAGCACCATACAGTCATACGGGTACAGTACAGCACCATTACAGTCATTACCAGTAAATACAGCACCATTACAGACATACCGGTAACATTACAGCACGCATTACAGTCATACCGGAACATTACAAGCACACATACAGAGACATACGGTAACATTACAGACATACCGTAACATTACAGCACCATTACAGACATACCGGTACATTACATCACCATACATACATTACGGTAAATTACAGCACCATTACAGTCATACCGGAACATTAGACATACGGGTTAACATTACAGCACCATTACAGTCATACCGATAACATACAGCACCATTACAGTCGATAGCCGTAAACATACAGCACCATTACAGACATACCGGTAAATACATTCACCATTACCAAGACATACCCGTAACATTACAGCACCATTACAGTTTCATACCGGTAACATTACAGTATACCGCGTAACATTACAGCACCATACAGACATACGGTAAACATTACAGACAACCGGTAACATTACAGCACCATTACAACATGACCGGTAACATTACATCACCTTAAACAGACATACCGGATAACATTACAGCACCATTTACATCATACCGGTAACATTACATCATACCGGTAACATTACAGCACCATTACAGACATACCGGTAAATAAGAACATACCAGGTAACATTAACAGCACCATTACAGACATACGGTAACATGTTACATCACGATTACATACATTACCGGTAACATTACGCACCATTACAGACATACCGTAACATACAGTACATACCGGTAACATACAGCACCATTACAGTCATACCAGTAACATTACAGGCACCATTACGTCATACGGTAACATTACATCACAATTACATACAATACGGTAACATTACAGCACCATTACAGACATACCGTAAACATACAGTCATACCGGTACATTACAGCACCAGTTACAGTCATACCAGATAACATTACAGCACCATTTACAGACATACCGGTACATTACAGCACCATTACAGTCATACCGGTAACATTACATCACCATACATACATACCGGTAACATTACAGCCACCTTACAGACATACGGTTAACATTACAAGCACCATTACGACATACCAGTAACATTACAGCACCATTACGACACCGTAAATTAGCACCAGTTACAGAGCATACGGGTAACATACAGCACATTAACAAAACGTAACAATTACAGCACCATTACAGACATACCGGTAACATTACAGTCATTACCAAGGTAACATTACAGCAACCATTACAGTCTACCATAACATACAGCACCATACAGACATACCGTAACATCAGCCACCATACAGGACATACCGGAAACATTACAGTCATACGGTAAACATTACAGCACCATTACAGACATACCGGTAACATTACAGCACCAATTACCAGGTCATTACGGTAACATGACAGCACCATACAGACATACCGGTACATACAGCACCATTACAGACATACCAGGTACATTACTCACCTACAGAACATACGTAACATTACCAGTCATACCGTAACAATTAACATACCATTACAGAACATACGGTAACATTACAGTCATACCTGTAACATTACATCACCATTACAGACATACGGTTAACATTACAGCACCATTACAGACATACGGTAACATACAGTAACATTACAAGTCATACCGGTAACATTACCAAGGGGGCACCATTACAGCATACTGGTAACATTAAACCATACGTAACATTACAGCACCTTACAGTTCTACCGGTAAACATTTACAGCACCATTACATTCATACCGAGAACATTACAGCACCCATTACAGGCAGACCGGAACATGACAGCACCATTCAGAAACATTACCGGTAACATTACATAACCGTAACAATTACATCACCAATACATACGGTAACATTAACACACCATTACAGTTCATACCGTAACATTACAGCCACCAATGTACATGACATTACCGGTAACATTACTCACCATACAGTCATTACCGGTAACATATACAGCACCAATTACAGACATACCAGGTAACATTACAGCACCATTACAGACAATACGTACATGTACATCACCATTACAGTCATACCGGTAACATTACAGCACCATTACAGACATACGGTAACATTACAGCACCATACATAACCGTAAATTACAGCCAACCATACAGACATTACCGGGTAACATACAGCACCATTACAGTCATACCGGTAACCATTACAGCACCCCCCATAACAGTTAACCGGAACATTTACAGGCACCCATTACAGTCATTACCAGTAACATTTACAGCACCATTACAGTCATACGGTTAACATTACAGCACCATTACAGTTTATAACCCGTAAACATTACAGCACCATTACAGTCGATACCGCGTAACATTACAGCACCATTACAGACATACGTAACATTACAGCACCATACAGTCATTACCGTTAACATTACAGCACCATTACATTATGACGGTACATTTACAGCACAATTTACAAGTCCAATACCGTAACATTACGCACCCGATTACAGTCATACCGTAACATTACAGCACCATTACAGTTATCCGGTACATTACAGCACATTACAGTCCATAACAGTAACATTACAGCACATATACATCATACTGGTAACATCACAGCACCGTTACAGACATACCGGTAACATTACAGTCATACCGGTTAACATTACAGCACCATTACAGTTATACCGGTAAACATTACAGCACCCATTCAGTCATTACGGTAACATTACAGTTCATACGTAAACATTACAGCACCATTACATACACGAACATTACAGCACCATTACAGACATTACCGTAACATTACAGCACCATACCAGACATACGGTACATTACAAAGCACCATTACAGACATACGGGTAACATTACAGACCATTACAGCATACGGGTAACATTAGACATTACAGACATACCGTAACATACAGACATACCGTAACATTACAGCACCAATTACAGACATACGGTAAGCATTACAGCACCCATTACAGAATACCGGTAATACAGACATACGGTAACATTACAGCACCATTAAGACAACCGTAACATTACAGACATACCGGTAACATTACATCCATTCATACAGTCATACCGGTAACATTTGCAGACCATACAGTTCATACCGGGGTAATTACAAGTCAATACGTTAACATTACAGCACCATTACAGTCATTACCGTAAATCATTACAGCACCTAAGAACCATACCGGTAACATTACAGACATACGGCTAACATACAGCACCATTACAGCATACCGGTAACATTACAGCACCATTTACAGACATACCGGTAACATACCAGCCACATACAGTTCATACCGGTAATATTACAGTCATACGGGAACATTACAGCACCATTACAGTCATACCAGGTAACATACAGCACCATTACAGGACTACGGTACATTACAGACATACCCGGTAACATTACAGCACCATACAGTATACCGGTAACATTACAGCACCATTACAGACATACCGTAACATTACAGCAACCATTACAGTTCAACGGTAACATACAGCACCAAGTTACAGTATACGGTAACATTACAGCACCATACAAGACAACGGTACATACAGCCACCATAACAGTCATACCGGTAATATTACAGACACCGATTACAGACATTACGTAACAACAGCACCATCTACATTCATACCGGAGCATTACGTCTACCGGTAACATTACAGCACCACAATACAGGTAACATTACAGCACCCATTACAGACATACCTGAGTAAATTACAGCAGCCATTACAGACATACCGGTAACATTACAGCACCATTAAGAACATACCGGTAACATTACAGCACCATTACAGACTCCGGTAACATTACATCACCATTACAGACATTACCCGTAACTTTACAGTAACCGTAACATTACATCACCATTACAGACATACGTAACATTACAGACATACCGGCTAACATTACAGCACCATTACAGAAGTACCGTAACATTACATCACCATTTTACAGACATACGATACATTACAGTAACCCGGTTAACATACATCTACCATTACAGAACATACGGTAACAATACAGAGCATACGTGTGGTAACATACAGCACCCATTACAGACATACCGGAACATTACATCACCATTACAAGACATAACCGGGTAAACATTCAGTCATACCGGTAACATTACATGCCCCATTACTGACATACCGGTAAACATTACATCACCATTACAGACATACCGTAACATTACAGTCATAACCGTAACATTACAGCACATTACAGACATACCGGTAATTACAGTCATACGGTAACATTACAGCACCATTACAAGTCATACCGATAACATACGCACCATTACAGACATACGTACATTACAGCACCGATTAACAGAATACCGCGGTAACGATTAACATCACCATTACACGAACATACGGTTAACATTTACAGTCATACCCGTAACATTACTCACCTTACAAATACCGTAACATTACAGACATACGGTAACATTACAGCACCATTACAGACATACCGGTAACATTACGAGTCATACGGTAAATACTATCACCCATACAGACATCCGGGTAACATTACAGGACAACGGTAACGATTACAGCACCATTACAGAAGCATACCGGTAAATTACAGCACCATACCAGACATACCGGTAACATTACAGACCCATTACAGTCATACGGTAACATTACAGCACCCATTACAGAACATACGGGTAAATTACAGCACATTTACGAATTTACCGTAACAGTACAGACAACCGGTAACATTTACAGCACCCATTACGACATACCGAACATTTACAGCCACCATACATCATACGGTAGATTACAGCACCATTACAGTCATACCGGTAAATTACGCACCATTACAGTCCATACCGGGTTATTACAGCACCGATCAGACTACCGAACATTACAGCACCATTACAGCATACCGGTGCAACGCACCAATTACATACATACCGGTAGCATTTACAGAGCATTACATACATTACCGTAAATTACAGGGCACCATTATCAGTCATACCGTAACATACAAGCACATTACATACATACCGGAACATTACAGCACCTTACAGAATACCGGTAACATTACAGCACCAATACAGTCATACCGGTAACATTACAGCCACCATTACAGACATACGGTAACATACAGCACCATTACAGTCATACCGGATAACATTACAGCACCATTACAATCATACTGGTTCTGCACAGACATTATAAAGGGTTTGGTTCTGCCCATGAGGTCTCTACAGGGGCGGGCCAGACCTGTGTCTAGCAGGGAGGCGGGCTATTGTGAGCGATACATCATCGCAAACGTGAACGGGACGCGACACTGAAAGGCCAAACACAAAGAGTGGTGAGAGCTGCTGCAGCGGAGCCCGGACGGGCGCCACCACCGTGTCAGACTGCCCGAGACCTGCCCCAGGACCTGCTGACCCCGACACGTCCGCAGTGCGAAGAGAGACGCTCAGGGCGGGTGTGGTCCGGATGGTTCACGGCACTCGGAACGTGTTTCTGCAGGTAACTCACCCGTCTTCACCCGTCTGTTCACCCGTCTGTTTGTTTATTGGTTTATTTTGGTAGGGACAGTGCAAGTTAATGAACAAGCCACACCGGATTGTAGCCTTAGGCTAATTTCCATCCGTCGTCCCCCATGCGCACTCTCAAACACACTCTCATTCATCCTGGCCTATTGTACATGTTTTTAGTGGTAGGGGAAACCGGAGTACCCGGAGGAAACCTACGCAGACACGGGGAGAACATGCAAACTCCACACAGAAAGGCCCTGGCCTTGGTGGGAATCGAACCTGGACCTTCTAGCTGTGAAGCACAAGCACTAACCGCTGTACTACCGTGCCGCCGTCTCTAGTGAAGAACCTTGTGGTATTTATTCCAAACACATATTTCAGATGTTGATTATGTGAAGTGACCTGATTCCAGATGTTGATTATGTAAAGTGACCTGATTCCAGATGTTGATTATGTAAAGTGACCTGATTCCAGATGTTGATTATGTAAAGTGACCTGATTCCAGATTTCTTTCAGAGGCACTGGAAACACAAGGCTGGACTCTGACGACGAGACTATAGAATATAAAGAATATAAATCTGTGTAAACTTTAGGCTGGATTAATCCAAATGAGTAACAGATGTGTTTATGTCAGATGCCCCGCAGCCGCTCGGCCGCAGACTGTCGGAGCGAGAAGGAAAACTCCGCCCACTCATCCAAATGCTCCGCCCTGATCCTGAACTGGAGACGACGGAAAAAACCAACAACGCTCCCACCAGGCCCCGCCCGAGCTCCGCCCTCAGACCCCCGACCCCGGGCTGCTGTACTGACCACGCCCCCACTGACCACACCCCCACTGCTCTGAGCGGCAGAGTGGTCCGCCCTAAGAACTATTTAGTTCAGTCTCTTACACACAGACCCTGCAGGTGTTCAGTCTGACGGTGCAGTGATTAAAGCTGTGAATTATTTGGACTGGTGGGGGTTGATGGGACTAACCCTAACCCATGGGAGCTCTTTTAGGGACGTGCCCTATGCCCCGTTATAATAAACCTCCCCAACGCATTATGTAATAAGTCATTACATTTTGAGAGTTATTACAAAATGTATTTTTTTTATTTTCAGGAGAATGTAATAACAGCCTTAAAGAGCTATTAGTGAAGGTAATAATTTTAAGACAGTTCGTAGTTTGTAGATGTTCTATGTGATGATGTCATCACTTTACTTCCGGGTCGTCTGTTTTTAATGTGAACTTTAGGGAAACACCTGCACTTTAGTTTGATTTAAACGTTTTGAGTCAAATCAATAAAAGATCGATCTGTGTCTGAGTCTGATTTATTTCTTTGTGAAACATAGTGATGGACTAAATAAGCTGCAGCACCGACACAGACATGAGCAGCAGGGGGCGCCGGTTCAGCTCCATACTGAGATGTTCTTACACGAGTTGATGCGCACCTGCCTGGACTTTCAAACCGTCAAAATAACCCTGAAAAAATGTCCGTCACTTTTGAACACATTCTGTAAACGCCTGTTTTCACCAGCAGAGGGCGCCTGTGCAGAGTAACAGACCACACTGAAGTATCCAGTTATTCATTTATTTATTGAGTTTAAACAGATTTTACAGACGAAGAAACAAGACAATAGTGAATCACATGAAGCAAAAAACTGTCCCAAAGCTCAAAGTCGTCTCTTCAGATGAACGAAGGTCTAATGAGTTCCTCATAAAGGCTTCAGAAACATGAGCCTGATGTTGGTCAGAAGGTCTAATGAGTTCTCATAGGGTCAGAAACATGAGCCTGATGTTGGTCAGAAGGTCTAATGAGTTCCTCATAAAGGGTCAGAAACATGAGCCTGATGTTGGTCAGAAGGTCTAATGAGTTCCTCATAAAGGGTCAGAAACATGAGCCTGATGTTGGTCAGTAGAATCAGAAGAATGTTAAACACTGTCAGAAACATTTGGACATTTGCTGTTTCCTCACATCACGTTTCTGACACTCTTGTTGTGTTTTCATCACATTTTATTTGCTGTTTTGACCCTTTATGAGAAGCTTTTAGATTTGGGTAAAGCTAAACTGGAGAAAATGTGATTGGTGCAGGTGGGGGTTAAGAGGTTAAGCTGTGATGAATATAACGCAGACCAGTGTGGTGATATTTACGACCTCACATCAGAAAGAGAGTGCAGTTAGCATTATGACTCTGGCCTCTCGTCTGGAAGCTACAGAAGCTTTAGATTTGGGTAAATCTGTACAAAATGCACTCAGGTTAAGAGGTTAAAATCAAATGTTCATCACATTTAACACATTCTGTAAACGACAGACACGTTTTGGTTATTGTGACCTCTGCGCTGTGAGGCATGAGCTCTAACCACTGAGCCATCACTTTATGGTATTGATTCACACACGGCTGTAACATGTTTTCACCACCAGAGGGCGCCTGTGCAATGCGACTGGCTAAGTTCCTATGAACACAGGAGAGAATCCACACAGAGCTGCAGTAATAAGTGAAATAAATAAAGCTCAGGACACGAGCTGTTCTGTCTATGACGGACAGGGCAATAAGAATTATAAATAAAAACAAAATGGCATCTGTTCAGTTCTGATAGAACTTCTCTGAAAAGTGTCGCCGACTTTACTCAAGGAAATGTAAAATGAGTAAATTAACTTCATTACAAACCGATCTGCTATAAACCGTCTATTCACATCAAGAAGTCTGTACTTGAATCAAAGTACTCGTATCGGCGAGTACTTGAATCAAAGTACTCGTATCGGCGAGTACTTATGTGTTATTGTTATTCTTATAGTCGTTGACTTTCTGTCACAGTCTGTATTTACGCTGAGGCAGCGGAGCAGGAGCCTCTTGTACATGTTTTACACGCCGGTTTCCATGACGACGCCGCTCTGCTCCAGCTCTGCGATCATGTCCATGTGTTTAAACTCCGCCGGGCGATGGTTAAAGGCTTCGACCAATCGAAACGCTGCGTCTCTGCCGCCGTAGAACAGCTGCACCTGATTGGCCAAACACTGAGCCTCGGCCACGCCCTGAAAAACACACAGGTCTTAGCTTTTCAAATGAGGCATTACTCTGGCCTAGAGGCGCAGAGCTCCAGTCCAGAAGCTTTTGGATTTGGCTGAAGCTCTGGATGAAGCCCTGGATGAAGCCCTGGATGAAGCTCTGGCTGAAGCTCTGGCTGAAGCTCAGGCTGAAGCTCTGGATGAAGCTCAGGCTGAAGCTCAGGCTGAAGCTCAGGCTGAAGCTCAGGCTGAAGCTCTGGATGAAGCTCTGGATGAAGCTCGTGGGGATGAAGCTCTGGATGAAGCTCTGGATGAAGCTCTGGATGAAGCTCTGGATGAAGCTCTGGATGAAGCTCTGGATGAAGCTCTGGATGAGCTCTGGCTGAAGCTCTGGCTGAAGCTCAGGCTGAAGCTCAGGCTGAAGCTCTGGCTGAAGCTCAGGCTGAAGCTCAGGCTGAAGCTCAGGCTGAAGCTCAGACTGAAGCTCTGGCTGAAGCTCTGGATGAAGCTCTGGCTGAAGCTCAGGCTGAAAGCTCAGGCTGAAGCTCAGGCTGAAGCTCAGGCTGAAGCTCAGGCTGAAGCTCTGGATGAAGCTCTGGATGAAGCTCTGGCTGAAGCTCAGGCTGAAGCTCTGGATGAAGCTCTGGCTGAAGCTCAGGCTGAAGCTCAGGCTGAAGCTCAGGCTGAAGCTCTGGATGAAGCTCTGGATGAAGCTCTGGATGAAGCTCTGGCTGAAGCTCTGGCTGAAGCTCTGGATGAAGCTCTGGCTGAAGCTCTGGATGAAGCTCAGGCTGAAGCTCAGGCTGAAGCTCTGGCTGAAGCTCTGGCTGAAGCTCTGGCTGAAGCTCTGGACTGAAGCTCAGGCTGAAGCTCAGGCTGAAGCTCTGGCTGAAGCTCTGGCTGAAGCTCTGGATGAAGCTCTGGATGAAGCTCAGACTGAAGCTCAGGCTGAAGCTCAGGATGAAGCTCTGGATGAAGCTCAGGCTGAAGCTCAGGCTGAAGCTCAGGATGAAGCTCTGGATGAAGCTCAGGCTGAAGCTCTGGCTGAAGCTCAGACTGAGCTATGAGACAAACAGAGGAAGCTCAGACTGACCATGGCGTAGCCGTCTCTCTCCGCCGTCATCAGGACGATGCCTTTGTGCTTCAGCTCCGGGTAATGAACCAGCACCAGCTGAGAGGGGGCGCTCTCCCCACCGTCTGAAACATGTCATATCAATGCTAACGTTAGACCGTGCTCTTAGAGAAGGAAAGCTCTCTAACCCCTGTGCCACCTCCTGCAGGTCGACGAGGGAAGTGCAGTGTGTTTAACATTAGGGATGCACCGACCAGATCCTGGGAAAATACAGCATGCTAATGCTAACAGCAACATGCTAATGCTAACGGCAGCACGCTAATGCTAACAGCAGCATGCTAATGCTAACGGCAGCATGCTAATGCTAACGGCAGCATGCTGATGCTAACGACAGCATGCTAATGCTAACAGCAACATGCTAATGCTAACGGCAGCATGCTAATGCTAACGACAGCATGCTAATGCTAACAGCAACATGCTAATGCTAACGGCAGCATGCTAATGCTAACAGCAACATGCTAATGCTAACGGCAGCATGCTAATACTAACAGCAGCTAACCAAACTAAACCATGTCTAAAGTGAATCAATAGTATTAGCGAGTGTCTGTAACTGACAGGTTTATAATCTTACACTGAAGAATTATTTAAACAGGAAAGTCCCATTGAAGGAAGTGGAAACTCAAACCCCAGGATCAGGATCAGAAGGAAACGCTCTATATAATATAATATAAAAAATCAAAGTAAACCTGGATGTTGATGAGGGACGTGAAGTGCAGCTCGAGTCCAGACCATTGTCCCAGAACAAACTCGTATCCGTCAGAGCGCGGCAACGCGAACAGGAACTGAGGAAAACATGAACCGAGAAAAACATGAACTGAGGAAAACATGAACTGAGGAAAACAGGTGCATTAAAGCCAATAACCAGAGAAGTGTGTGTGTGTGTGTGTGCGCGCGCGCGTGTGTGTATGTGTGCGTGCGTGCGTACCGTGGGACAGTTCTGCGCTCGCATTTGCATCCGCTCGAACGTCTCCGTCTGAAACAAAAAAAGTTCACTGAAACAAAACCTCAGTACTTTACTGTCTATGGCGGTACCGTAGTACCGTTTATGATGGTACCGTAGTACCGTTATGATGGTACCGTAGTACCGTTTATGATGGAACCATAGTACCGTTTATGATGGAACCATAGTACCGTTTATGATGGAACCATAGTACCGTTATGACGGAACCATAGTACCGTTTATGACGGAACCATAGTACCGTTTATGACGGAAACCATAGTACCGTTATGACGGAACCATAGTACCGTTTATGACGGAACCATAGTACCGTTTATGACGAACCATAGTACCGTTTATGACGGAACCATAGTACCGTTTATGATGGTACAATTGTTTTCTTCATATTTGTGAAATATAGACTGTTGTAAACTTTTTAGTGTGTGCCAGGTTTTTACAAAGTTTGCTGTTTTCATCTAGATCCGGTCTGGAACTCATTTGGAGCAAACCCAGAGTTGGTCGGGGGCAACAGACTTTTATGAAGTCAATTATGACTTTATTGTTTGCTCTAATATACCTTAAATAAACCTATGACCAATGTGCATATGTTTAATCTTCAGAGGTTTCCAAACATTTGCTGAGCGTCTAAGTGTGACAGACTCAAAGTGTTAATGAATCTCATTTATGTTCAGGCATCAGTGAAGGCTTTTTCAGGAGCGTCTAAGTGTACAGACTCAAAGTGTTAATGAATCTCATTTATGTTCAGGCATCAGTGAAGGCTTTTTCAGGAGCGTCTAAGTGTGACAGACTCAAAGTGTTAATGAATCTCATTTATGTTCAGGCATCAGTGAAGGCTTTTCAGGAGCTTCTGTCATTTAGAAACGCAACATGTTCTAATGTCACTTTAATGTAGTTCAGAAACGTCACTCACCGGGACGGCGGCGCTGACGGTGTCTTTACAGGAGAAGAACTGCGTCCAGATCTGAGGAGGAGACCAGGGTGAGACCAGGGTGAGAGCGCCCCCTGCAGCTCAGGTTTATACAGGAGCGCCTCCTACAGACTCACCTGTGAGATCTCAGGGCGGGGCTTAGACTCACTTGTGAGATCTCGGGCGGGGCTTAGGCTCACCTGTGAGATCTCGGGGCGGGGCTTAGACCACCTGTGAGATCTCGAGGCGGGGCTTAGACTCACCTGTGAGATCTCGGGCGGGGCTTAGACTCACCTGTGAGATCTCGGGGCGGGGCTTAGACTCACCTGTGAGATCTCGGGGCCGGTCTTGTCTTGGACCAGCTCCAGGTTCAGGATCGAGTCCAGAGTCTGAGAAAAGAATCAGTTTATTATTTATTTCACACGGACATCGTCACGGTAAATACAGGTAAACACGGTTAAATACAGGTAACACAGATAAATACGGTTAAATACAGATAAACACGGTTAAATACAAATAAATACAGGTAAATACAGTTAAACACAGGTAAATACAGTTAAACACAGATAAATACAGTTAAACACAGATAAATACGGTTAAATACAGATAAATACAGTCTGTTAAATATATTTGTATAACATACGGACCTTGTGTCGGCCGCTGACTCCACTCGACCCAGAGCTCGATGTCTCTCCTCTGTCCGACTGAAAAACAACACACACCCGTCACCACGGCAACACCAGATCCTCTTCCTGCTTTGTTTACAAATGAGCTAGAAATGAGTTACGTGAGAGATATGGACAATTCTATTGATTCATTGTCACACTTGATTAGATATTTACAAATGGTTCAAAGACACCCCATGTTTTTTTCTTATTTTTTAGGTCTCATTTTGTAAAATCTTTCAGTGTTCTAAGGTAAACGCTCTAACTCACTGATTGCTCCTGAACGCCTCACCTTGTGTTGTACGAGGCGCTTTTGAATGTGACTTCAGTTAATAAAGGATTAGCAGAGGAGACCTCAAAATAAAACCTTTTCAGAACGAGACACCTCTGAGGTCAGTTATATAAACATCCATCCATTTACTTCCACTTTATCCGGGCCGGGTCACGAGAGCAGCAGTCTGAGCACACCTCCTCCAGCTGTTCTGGGGGGACCCACACCTCCTCCAGCTGTTCTGAGGGACCCACACCTCCTCCAGCTGTTCTGAGGGACCCACACCTCCTCCAGCTGTTCTGAGGGACTCACACCTCCTCCAGCTGTTCTGAGGACTCACACCTCCTCCAGCTGTTCTGAGGGACCCACACTCCTCCAGGTTCTAGACCCCCCTCCTCCAGCGTTCCCCACACCTCCTCCAGCTGTTCTGAGGACCCACACCTCCTCCAGCTGTTCTGAGGGACCCACACCTCCCTGCACCCCTCCCAGCTGTTCTGGGGACCCACACCTCCTCCAGCTGTTCTGGGGGACCCACACCTCCTCCAGCTGTTCTGGGGGACCCACGCCTCCTCAGCTGTTCTGGGGACCCACACCTCCTCCAGCTGTTCTGGGACCACACCTCCCAGCTGTCTGGGACCCACACCTCCTCCAGCTGTTCTGGGGGACCCACACCTCCTCCAGCTGTTCTGGGGGGACCCACACCTCCTCCAGCTGTTCTGGGGGGACCCACACCTCCTCCAGGTGTTCTGAGGGACCCACACCTCCTCCAGGTGTTCTGGGGGGACCCACACCTGCTCCAGCGGTTCTGGGGGACCCACACCTCCTCCAGCTGTTCTGAGGGACCCACACCTCCTCCAGCTGTTCTGAGGGTTAGGGTTAGGCCCCCTGACTCAGCTCCCTCTTCACCACAACAGTCCGATACAGCGACCGCATCACTGCTGACGCCGATCCGTCTCTCCATCTCACGCTCCCAGTGTTTCCCACAGATTTCAAGGAGACTGTGGTGGGAGAGAGCGGCACCTTACATTTTTTTTATAATGTAATGGATCAGTTTTCTTTCAGGGGAGCAGGCCCTTGATTCTTCTCTCCGCTCCGCCCCTGCAGCTCTCAGATACAGACTCTGAACCTCAGCCTGATGCTGCAGAGAGAAAACACTGACCAACATGAGCAGCTCTCACCTCGTGTAGGGCAAGAGCAAGAGAGAGGGTTAGGGTTATATGAAAGCTACAGTCGTCACAAAACTTGGATTAGTTTGGTGCACAGTCTCATGTACAGCTGCGCGCTGTAACTTTGTTGTTGTTGTGCAGACTGCTGCATTAGCCGCTACCGCTAGCTACTAAGTAAAAAGCAGTAAAAGTTCACATGTATACAGCGGTTTAACTTTCACCTCAGTGTGCGATGTCTCATAGGGTTCATCGCCCTCAGTGGTGCGTCTGTTGGAGCGGGTTAGCGAGTCGACGAGGCTACAGTCAGCCGGTGGATGGGGGCGGCTGTGAGCGAGCGCGGGGCAGCGGCGCTCACTCAGCCTGGAGCTGCGGAGCTCACTCAGCCTGGAGCTGCGGAGCTCACTCAGCCTGGAGCTGCGGCGCTCACTCAGCCTGGAGCTGCGGCGCTCACTCAGCCTGGAGCTGCGGAGCTCACTCAGCCTGGAGCTGCGGAGCTCACTCAGCCTGGAGCTGCGGAGCTCACTCAGCCTGGAGCTGCGGAGCTCACTCAGCCTGGAGCTGGAGGCTCCTACGGCTGCAGCCACGGGGAAAGTGGCATATTTGACGTAACAGCACCAATGAACTTTTACAGCCTGTAGTTTATTTACGCGTTACACAGATCTCTGCTCAGCGGCAGAATGAACTTCAGTGACAACATCTTCATAATGCGTAGTTTAGAACATGAAATCGTACAAGCGTACTAGGAGGTCAACATGTTGGCAGGTCTGGCTCTGCAGCAACATCAGACAAAATGGAGGAAAATACTAAGAAATAAACCTTTAACATAAATACACCCGAAATTAATTACAAACTCCATTAAAGAGATTTAGTCAGACCTGAGTTTTCTCCGTGGCTCTGATGAACTCTTCCTGTCGACTGTGACCCACTTTCTCCTGCTGGAGCTCAGAGCGTCTCTCCATCCGAGCCTCGTACTCCCGCGGGTCAGACCTGCACAAACGCACAAACTCCTAAATATTGTCGCGTTGACCCACCGTTTCTTAAACATTATGTTAAAATATAGAAACGGCAAATATAATAATGACAGATTTACATTTGTATTAATGTGATAAGAGCCTTGATATTGAGGAGCAGATGCCGCTCGGAATAAGTCGTTCTCTGAGACTTTACGCACGAGTTTATCCACATTTCTGTTGCAAAACTTGTGTTCCATGACTCTGTTCAGATCATGTTTAGTTTAGATCCATTTATCCTGCAATCTCAGTTTACCAACATAAATAATATGCAGCCTATACTGTATATATGGTATAGAAATGTCTTTAACAAATGCTTATATAGCATTTGTTAAATGCTATATATCGTTTAGAGACTGCTGCTTTCTATTTTTGGCCTTTAGTCCAAGATCGGCCACCGTAGCGGCACTGCTAAGAGGCTGCGCAGTACGCGATCAGTCCTCTTGCTCTGTTCTTACTTCGTAAGGTACACAGTCACTGACTTGTTCTTAATGCTATCCATAAATATCTATGCTTTTATTAGCCATCTACAAGTTATTTGTACAAAATATTTTGCCTGAGACATCCTATCGGTTATTGTCCTGTTTTCTGGCAAGTAACGATTTTGATGTGTTACTTTTATTTGTGTTCAATACTATGCTAATTGCGAAGGAGGTCCAGTTGTGTGGCTACTGTTTGCACTATTAGAGATTGTTAAATTTATATGCAGCGTATATGATGAGAATTGTATTAGAAAACTAATAGTGCTCTTGCTCTGTTCTTACTTCGTAAGGTTCCATAAGCCAAGCAACCGTGAAACACCTGACATCGTTGAGTGTGAACAACAATTAAATGTGATTCCTGCTGCACGTTCCACAATCAAAAGAACCACCGTGTCTGCTGTGCTCCTTCTCTTTGCACCACACCTGGCCACTTCTACATCACTAAATCACAACGCAGAGTCCTGAGGCTGGGTGAACGGAGTTAATTGGGCCCTACATAGACAGACTAAGTCAACGAGGGTTACACTTATAATGAGACATGGACGACATCATTCACTGTAAACACTAAGGGACATCGCCCAACCCGACTCTAAAGTCTCTGTAAATGTGGAGCGTGATAGTTTCCTCACACAGAACTTCTTTAACGCCTCAATAATATTTAAGTCGACGATGACAATAATATTTAATACATTTCATATTTAAACGACAACACACTGATAACATGAATGTTATCAGAATAAAATATTTAAAAATGCTAATGTTTTTGTGAATAAACTGAGCCGAATGAAGCGCAGGCTCTGGGTGAATGTTATGGTGAAGGTTTTAGAGTTTAGGTTAAGGTTTAGGTAAGTTTAAGTTATGTTTTTGTGAATAAACTGAGCCGAATGAAGCGCAGGCTCTGGGTGAATGTTATGGTGAAGGTTTTAGAGTTTAGGTTAAGGTTTAGGTAAGTTTAAGTTATGTTTTTGTGAATAAACTGAGCCGAATGAAGCGCAGGCTCTGGGTGAATGTTATGGTGAAGGTTTAGAGTTAGGTTAAGGTTTAGGTAAGTTTAAGTTATGTTTTGTGAATAAACTGAGCCGAATGAAGCGCAGGCTCTGGGTGAATGTTGTGCTGAAAGTTTTGAAGCGAGTCTTTGTTAAAAACAGATGAAACACAGTTCTAAATGTAAAAACCCGCGGTGTTTCAGCGGAGTCTGGTCTGACCTGCGCAGCGCCTGGATCTTCTCGCGGTATTTGCTGAAGAACGGGTTCTGGTTGAGCTCCGCGTTCCGGGTCTGGTCCGGGTCCGGGCCGGGGCTTAGGGCGAAGGTCCGGGTTTGGACCGGACCCGGGACCAGGGCGCGTGTAGCAGGCACGCGCACGGACAGGAGTCCGCGAAACCGCGAGGACACGAGCATGAGCCCAGCCGCCATGTCCGCCTCTGCATCAGTGACGCTCCGGCCGGAAACACCACGCGCTCAACAAAGGTTCCGCCTCAGGTAGGAGCGCGTGCAAACACAATGAGAAAAACCCCCACAAATAAATAAATATAAATCCCACTTAGGGCAGCGGAACCACCTTATATTGTGAAAATAAAACATGTGAGATTTGAACTCGCCAGATTAAAAATACATTTTGTTTAGGCCGATTCTTCTTAAATAAACACGACTATCTTTGTGTTTTCAAAGAAGTAAAATGGGTTAAATTGAGCCTCTGCTCCAGAAGAAACAATGAATAAAGACATTTACTGAATAATTCTATAGTTTGTGTTTGTTCGTTCTGGGTTGAGACGAACACATTAAAATTAAATATTACATTAAATCATTTGGGTTTTTAGAGACAAAATGTCATAATCTGCAGATGGAGCTTATGAAAGAAGAATATTGATTATCATGTTTTTTTAATCAAACTGCAAATGGGAAAAACTAAAATGTAACAAAATAAGACTTTATGATGTTAAGTGTCAGTTTCACCTTTAAATGTGGAGGTTCTGACCTGGAACACAAGACTCTTATTTTAGACCAACATCTTAAAAACGTTTTAATGAAGCAAACGACTAGAAAACCTGATGTGAGTAAATAGTGACATTTTGTATCTTTTTATACTGTTTTTACACAACATCTTCCCTCACCCTGCCCTGAATATCTGAAACATAACTGACACACAGGGTTAAATCCTCTGATTATATAAAATAATAGATTTCTTTATTCATTTACACTTTACTGCAGCTCTGTGGTGTGTCCAGCAGGAGGCACTCTAACACTGTTCACTCAGACTCATGTTTTACTGATTAAATAAAATCTGGGACATCATCTGCATAACCCCTAATTTAAATTATAACAGACTCTGGGACATCATCTGCATAACCCCTCAGACTCTGGGACATCATCTGCATAACCCCTCAGACTCTGGACATCATCTGCATAACCCCTCAGACTCTGGGACATCATCTGCATAACCCCTCAGACTCTTGGACATCATCTGCCCCCCCCGACATCATCCATAACCCCTCAGACTCTGGGACATCATCTGCATAACCCCTCAGACTCTTGGACATCATCTGCATAACCCCTCAGACTCTGGGACATCATCTGCATAACCCCTCAGACTCTGGGACATCATCTGCATAACCCCTCAGACTCTGGGACATCATCTGCATAACCCCTCAGACTCTTGGACATCATCTGCATAACCCCTCAGACTCTGGGACATCATCTGCATAACCCCTCAGACTCTGGACATCATCTGCATAACCCCTCAGACTCTGGACATCATCTGCATAACCCCTCAGACTCTTGGACATCATCTGCATAACCCCTCAGACTCTGGGACATCATTCTGCATAACCCCTCAGACTCTGGGACATTCATCTGCATAACCATTTTTAACCCCACTCTCTCAAAATCTCTTTGTTTTCACATTTTGTCGACACAAAAAAAGACAACAACAACAACGACAACAATGACGGCAACAACAACACACTTTGTATCAGACCACAAGTGTGACTGACATAATATACTGAGTTATCTTCACTTAAACACATGAGTTTTCTAAAGAACTTCTAAAGACCCGTTTTAAGTTCACTCAACTAAAGTTCTGATTTTGATCGAATGGTTTGAGTCGGTTTCCTCAAACTGTTAAGTGTGTTCTACTTATTCAAGTTTACAGTGTGTCCTTCACCATCGCTCACTCGTTCATCTGTCGTCTTGACTCTGACTCCGGCCTTTGTCTGGTCTGGGCCCGCACTCGGACTAACGCATTGTGACTCTGACTCAGTTCGGGGGTCTGGGTCTGGGCCCGGCCCGCACTCGGACTGCCTGTGACTCTGACTCAGTTCGGGGATCTGGGTCTGGGTCTGACCCGGCCCGCACTCGGACTGGCCTGTGACTCTGACTCAGTTCGGGGTCTGGGTCTGGGCCCGGCCCGCACTCGGACTGGCCTGTGACTCTGACTCAGTTCAGGGATCTGGGTCTGGGTCTGGGCCCGGCCGCACTCGGACTAACGCATGTGATTCTGACTCAGTCCAGGGGTCTGGGTCGGGCCCGGCCGCGCTGGACTAACACATGTGATTCTGACTCAGTCCAGGGGTCTGGGTCTGGGCCCGGCCCGGCTCGGACTAACACATGGATTCTGACTCAGTCCAGGGTCTGGTCTGGGCCCGCCCGCACTCGGACTAACGCATGTGATTCTGACTCAGTCCAGGGTCGGTCTGGCCCGCCCCCCACTCCGGACACTCATCCACCCCCCCCCCCCCCATGGATTCTACTCATCCAGGTCTGGGTCTGGCCCGGCCCGCGCTCGGACTAACACATGTGATTCTGACTCATTCCAGGGGTCTGGTCTGGGCCCGGCCCGCACTCGGACTAACGCAGTGATTCTGACTCCGTTCGGGGTCTGGGTCTGGGCCCGGCCCCGCTCGACTAACACATGTGATTCTGACTCAGTTCAGGGATCTGGGTCTGGGCCCGGCCCACACTCGGACTAACACATTGATTCTGACTCCGTTCGGGGGTCTGGTCTGGGCCCGCCCACACTCGGACTGGCCTGAGACTTTGACTCAGTCCATTTGTCGCAGAAAAAGCTCTGAATTAAACATGAGTCTGTTCCACATTTGTTGAGCTGAATTATTCAGATAAAAGCTCTGGAGCAAACCCCAAAACAACAACAACAAGGACAAGGACAAAGCGACAGAGACTGTGGCGGGACACCCGGGAGGACCTGTCCCCTGTCCTTAGACTCTCAGCACGGCACGGAAAAACTCAAAAACCAGGGGGAGAAAGAGAAACCTCAGGGAGAACCACAGAAGGAGAGATCCACTCCCATGACGGACAGCTATAGAGACCAGGGCCGAAGAGTCCCTTCAGCAGACGGGCCAAGATCGAGACCGTCCAGTCCTGTTGGAGCTTCAGTTCCTCTTTCCAGTGCCTGTAGGCGGCGGTCCCTCTGTGGAGCGGGGTCCCTCTGTTGGAGGCGGTCCCTCTGTTGGAGCGGGTCCCTCTGTTTGGAGGCGGGGTCCCGGTGTTTGAGGCGGGTCCCTCTGTTTGGGAGGCCGGTCCCTCTGTTGGAGGCGGAGTCCCTCTGTTGGAGGCCGGGCCCTCTGTTGAGGCGGGATCCCTCTGTGGAGGGCCGGGTCCCTCTGTTGGAGGCCGCGGTCCCTGTGTTAGCGGCCGGTCCTCTTGGAGGCCGGGTTCCTCTGTGAGGCGGGATCCCTCTGTTGGAGGCCGGGTCCCTCTGTGGAGCCGGTCCCTCTGTTGGAGGCCGGGTCCCTCTGTGGCCGGGTCCTCTGTTGGAGGCGGATCCTCTGTTGGAGGCGGGATCCCTCTGTTGGAGGCCGGGTCCCTCTGTTGGAGGCCGGTCCCTCTGTTGGAGGCCGGGTCCCTGTGTTGGAGCGGTTCCTCTGTTGGAGGCCGGGTTCCTCTGTTGGAGGCGGGATCCCTCTGTGAGGCCGGGTCCCTCTGTTGGAGGCCGGGTCCCTCTGTTGGAGGCGGGGTTCCCTCTGTTGGAGCCGGGTCCCTTGTGGAGGGGGTCCCTCTGTTGGAGGCGGGGTCCTCTGTTGAGGCGGGTCCCTCTGTTGAGGCGGGTCCCTGTGTTTGAGGCGGGTCCCTCTGTTGGAGGCCGGGTCCCTCTGTTGGAGCGGGATCCCTCTGTTGGAGGCCGGGTCCCTCTGTTGAGGGCCGGGGTCCCTGTGTTGGAGGCGGGGTTCCTCTGTTGGAGGCCGGGTTCCTCTGTTGGAGGCGGGATCCCTCTGTTGGAGGCCGGGTCCCTCTGTTGGAGGCCGGGTCCCTCTGTTGGAGGCCGGGTCCCTCTGTGGAGGCCGGGTCCCTCCGTTGGAGGCGGGTTCCTCTGTTGGAGGCCGGGTTCCTCTGTTGGAGGCCGGGTCCCTCTGTTGGAGCCGGGTCCTCTGTTGGAGGCGGGTCCCTCTGTTTGATCTAAGTAGGCACTGGCTCCAAAGGGGAGTGGGACAGGAGACACCATGTGAATAGTAATGACCAGACTTCAGATACAAATAAATATTGTGTCATAATAAGACAAAGTCTGCAGTAAGAAGAAGAAGAAGAGAACTTCCCACAGCAGTGTTTTTCCTAAGGCAGCTTTACTTCAGCGTGTGTGTGGACTCAGGTTCTAGTTATCTACAGCCTCTGGTTTATCTCATATGTCGTATTTTGTGCCATATTTTATGTCGTAATTGTTCAGTGGTTTTAATTCAATGCCTTTAACATCAGGCTGTAAACAAACGCTAATAACCAACAAAGTGCATCACTATCATCAGAAATATAAAATGATGACATTTGATCCGTTTCTCTTTTATAAAAACATATTAAAGTGTCTTAATGGTGTCACTTGTCTATGATATGTCAGTGAGTGAGTCAGTGTATCTGCAGAGGAACTGCTCTGTGTCTGCTCTCAGTGAAAGGGTCACAGTTATGGAACTCTTTTCCTCTGGAGCTAAAGTCCCAAATAAAGACTTTTCTCCTGAAGCTGAAGAACAAACACAAGTGTGAGACTGAACTGTTTGATATGAAGTGGTTTCTTTTATTGTCGTCATAAAAAAATAAACATGAGAAACATGACGGATTTAAATAGTTTTCAGATTCATGTTCTTACCTAAATGTGTCTCTGACGTAAAGCTATGAGGTGCTAATGTACATGTTGTTCTCCCACAGACGCAGCTCAGACTCGTTTCTTTGTCAGAGGATTTAAAACGGTCAGTGAAATGAGTTTGAGTCTAAAAACATGACTTTAGATAAAACACGATCAGTGACATCTTTGTGTCTGACGCTGTTCCAGGTCAGACCTCGGGCTTAACACAAGCTCTGATTTATCATTTATTTATCACTTCATTTATTCATCACTTATTATTTGTGCGTGTTTAAAGCGTGTGTGTGGCGTGTGTGTGGTAGCGTGTGCTGAGTGTGGAAGGGGTCGGCGCGAGTCTCGGAACATCTTTTATTCACGAGTTCATCTTCCTCTGAGGAACAAGCGTTTACATGTGACATCTCTGAGGAAAAGCACCTGCTCCGCGTCTCTTTAGTCTCTACAGTAATCAGGAGGAATTAAAACCCTACAAAGGAATTTAAGTTTTCAAAATAAAAATTTATGGCGTTTTCAAAATAAAAGTCTTAAATTTATGGCGTTTTCAAAATAAAGTCTTAAATTTATGGCGTTTTCAAAATAAAAGCCTTAAATTTATGCTGTTTTCAAAATAAAAGTCTTAAATTTGATGTTTTCAAAATAAAAGCCTTAAATTTATGGCGTTTTCAAAATAAAAGTCTTAATTTATGGCGTTTTCAAAATAAAAGTCTTAAATTATGGCGTTTTCAAAATAAAAGTCTTAAATTTATGGCGTTTTCAAAATAAAAGCCTTAAATTTATGCTGTTTTCAAAATAAAAGTCTTAAATTTGTGATGTTTCAAAATAAAAGCCTTAAATTTATGGCGTTTTCAAATAAAAGTCTTAAATTTATGGCGTTTTCAAAATAAAGTCTTAAATTTGCGGAGGGGTTTCAAAATAAAACCTCATTTGGAGAAAACAGCCCTAAACAGTTTAGTCCTTTGTCTGCAACATCCGCCCTGTGTATATTTCTCTCTTCTTTAGCCGCTGCGTCTCCCAAAAGGAAATGCCATATTTGGATTACAGCCTTTCCTGCTACACGTGGATACCAAAAACTGTGAGTAATGGGAAAAGGAGTTAAACTAAGTGTTTTTCTAAAAGGTGGTGAAAGTGCAGCAGTGAAGAGTGAGTGATTTAAGAAGAACAAACTGTGGCTGTGATCTTCCGTGGTTTTGACGCTCTCATCTCCGCGGTGGTTTGACACTCGTTTCTGAGTCTCTCCGCTCTGTCGTCGTGCTGCGTTCTCCGCGGTTACAGCTCGTTTGTGTCATGGCTCGTTTCCCGCGGTTACAGCTCGTTTGTGTCGGAGCTGAGTCCTGAGCTTTTGGAGACGTTTGGCTGATTCATCGCGTCCCAAATACAGACGTCAATCGGAGACGAAAGCGCCGCGTCGGCAGGAAATACAGGCTCCACCAGAGAGACGGGCTGTAGTACTTATACTAACTACTACTGGCGTGTATCTAGATACACTGCTTATATCTGCGTGTACTACTACTAACTGCTTATACTACATACACTGCGTGTACTTACAATACTAACTTGCTTATACTACATACTACTGTGTGTACTAGATACTACTGCTATACTGCTTATACTACATTACTACTGCGTATTACTGTGGTGTACTAGATACTACTGCTTATACTGCGTGTACTACATACTACTGCCTTATACTACATACTACTGTTTACTAGATACTACTGCGTATACTGCTTTACTACATATACTCTGTGTGTACTAGATACTACTGCTTATACTGCGTGTACTACATACAACTGCTTATACTAACATCTACTGTGTTGTACTAGATACTAACTGCGTATACTGCTTATACTACATACTACTGCTTAATACTACATACTATTGTGTGTACTAGATACTACTGCGTATACTGCTTATACTACCATACTACTGCGTATACTCTTAACATCTACTGTGTTGTACTAGATACTAACTGCGTATACTGCTTATACTACATACTACTGCTTAATACTACATACTACTGCGTATACTGCTTATACTAAATACTCGCGTATACGCTTATACTACATACTACTCTGCGTGTATGCTTATATACATATCTACTTGCTGTACTGCTTATATTACATACTACTGGCGTGTACTGCTTATACTACATACTATGTGGTGTACTAGATACTACGTATACTGCGTGTACTACATACTACTGCTTATATACTACTACTGTGAGTACGAGACACTACTGCGTATACTGGCTTATACACCATACTACTGCGTGTACTGCTTATATTACATCTACTGCGTGTACTGCTTATATTACATATAAACTGCGTGTACTGCTTATATTACATACTACTGCGTGTACTGCTTATATTACATACACTTGCGTGTACTGCTATATACATACTACTGCGTGTAACTGCTTATAACTAACAATATACTGCATGTACTGCTTATATTACATACTACTGCCGTGTAACTGTTATACTACATACTACTGCGTGTACTGTTAATTACATACTTACTGCGTGTACTGCTTATATTACAATACTACTGCGTGTAACTGCTTATACTACATGCTACGTCGAGTACTACATACTAACTGTGTGTCTGCTATGCTACATACTACTGCGTGTACTGATACTATATACTACGCGTGTACTACAATCTACGTGTGACTGCTATGCTACATACTACTGCCGTGTTACTGCTTATACTATATACTACTTGCGTGTACTACATACTACTGTGTGTACTGCTTATGCTAACATAACTACTGCGTGTCTACATACTTATGCGTGTACTGCTTAACTATATACTAACTGGTGTACTGGCTTATACTACCATACTACTGCGTTATACTGCTTATACTACATACTTACTGCGTATACTGCTTATTATTACTACTACTGCGTATACTGCTTATACTACAGTACTGCTTATGCTACATACTTACTGCCTTTAATACTAAACTACATAACAAACTTGTGACTAAATACTATACTGGCTTATACTGCGGTACTACATACTACCTGCCGTGTACTAGATACTACTGCCGTATACTGCTTATACTACATACTACTGGTGTACTGGCTTATACTACCATACTACTGCGTTATACTGCTTATACTACATACTTACTGCGTTAGATACTCTTGCGATACTGCTTATAACTACATACTCTGCGTATACTGCTTATTTACATACTACTTTGGTGTACTGCTTATACACATACTACTGCGTGTACATGCTTAATACTCATACTAACTGTGTGTACTGCTTATATGACATACTACTTCGCGTTACTGCTAAACTACACATACTACTGTGTGTACTGCTTATATTACATACTACTGCGGTACTGCCTTATACTACATACTACTGTGTGTTACTGCTTATATTACATACTACTCACTGCGTGTACTGCTTATACTAAATACTACTTGCGGTACTGCTTATACACATACTAACTGTGGTGGTACTGCTTTATATAACATAATACTGCGTATACTGCTTTATACTACATACTAATGCGTATACTACATAACTGCTTTACTACAATCTATTGCGTATATGCTTATTTACATACTACTGCGTGTACTGCTTATATTACATACTTTACTGCGTGTACTACATACTACTGTGTGTACTCTATAAATACATACTCTTGCGGTACTGCTTATACTACATACTACTGCGTGTACTGCTTATACTACAACTACTGTGTGTACTGCTTATATTACATACTACTGCGTGGACTGATTATACTACATCTACTGCGTATACTGCTATACTAATACTACTTGCGATACTGCTTATATTACAACTACTGCGGTACTGATACTAACTTGGCGTATACTGCTTATACTACATACTACTGCGTAACTGCCTATATTACAATACTACTGCGTGTACTGCTAACTACATACTACTCTTTGCGTGTACTACATAAGGTACTGCGTGTTTACTGGCTTATTACTACATACTACTGCGTGTACTGCTTATACTACATACTACTTGCGTGTACTGCTTTATATTACATACTACTGCTTGGTACTGCTTAACTAACTGCTGTACTGCTTAATAAACTACATGTCTACTGCGAGTACTACATACTACTGTGTGTAACTGCTTATGCTACATACTACTTGTGTGTACTGCTTAAACACATCTACTGCGAGTACTAACATACTACTGTTGTGTACTGCTTATGCTACATACTACTTGCGTGTACTGCTTATACTACATGCTACCTGCCGAGAACTACATACTACTGTGTGTACTGCTTATGCTACATATACTGGTGTACTTGCTTATACTACATGCTACTGCGTGATACATACTACTTGGTGTACTGCTTATAACATCACTTACTGCGTGTACTGCTATACTACATTACTACTGCGTGTAACTGCTTTAACTACATAGTACTGCTGTACTCCTTATACTACATACTACTCGTAATACGCTTATACTACATACTACTACTTGGTGTATAACCCTACATTTTTTTTATGTTTTTTTTTTTACATTATTTACTACGCGTTTACTGCTATATTACATACTACGGTTTTTGTACAATCATACTACTCTTATGCTGCGCGTACTCATCTTTTGTCGCTGTTTCTAAAGCTTACCCAAATCTAAAGATGGCTTTTTAGATTGGGTAAAAAAGCTGCTTCAGTTTAAGAGGGTTTTTTTTATTGGTTTATTTGGTCGGACAGTGCAACGTCGTCTCCATGCGCACTCTCAAACAACAACCTCATTCATCCTGGTCTATTGTACCATTTTTTAGGTGGTAGGGGAAACCCGGAAGTAAACCCGGAGGGAAACCTACGCCAGACCGTTGGAAGAACATGCAAACTCACACAGAAAGGCCCCCGTCCAGGGGGAATCGAACCCCGGGACCTTCTGCTGTGAAGCACGAGCTCTAACTCACTGTGCCACTGTAGGGTTTCATGAGGCTCTGTCGATGAGTCGTCGTTTTTGTCTCAGACGTGTTTTCAGGCGAAAGGTGATCACTTCCTCTTCCCTTCCCAAGACGATCAAAATCTTTCATGAGACCGGACCAGACCCCGGACGCAGGACCCGGACCAGACCGGACCAGGACCCGACCAGACCCGGACCGAGACCAGGACGAGAACAAGCGACCTAGGACCAGACCAGGACAGCACAAGCCTGGGTCTGAGCCTCGTCCGGACTGACTGATGTAACTTGATGCGTCGAGGGCCGGAAAGGACGGAAACAGTGGGATTTTAATGAAGTGAAAACCCTGAGCTCACAGAAAAAACCACAGAAGAAGAAAAGAAGAGAAAAGAAAGAAGAAGAAGAACGCCGCGCTCGGAAAAAATCACAGAAGAAGAAAAGCGGACGACAAACGCTGACGAGCACGCTCAACGCTTCACCAAAACACAAACACCTGCCCCAAACAACACACACACCACACGCGCACAGGCACACACACACCACACCACACACGCACATGCGCCCGGCGCACATCGCACGCGCACTATGCCCGCTGCACTAGCACACACACACAACCACCACACACACACACACACACACACAGCAATCAGCAACACATTGCGCAACGCGCACAGGCACACATCGACACCGTACGCTGACCTGAAACAACAAACGGCGTCTAACACTGGCGTAAACCCTCACACAAACATCACACAAAATCACACAAAACATCACCACACACACACACACACAACCCACACACACACAAACAACACACACACACACACAACAGACCACACACACACCACACACACACACACACACACAGACCTCACACTAACCTGAGACACTCCACCTGAGCACCATATAGCAAATTTTTAGGACTAAAAAGAATGAAAGTTAAAAGCTAACTAAAAAGGTGGTGTCTGAGTCTGCCTATGTAAATACATGAAAGTTCTCTGTGGTCCTGAGCTCCTCCTCAGGTCGTTCCAGAGGCGAGGGCTAATACGGAAAGGACGCCTACGCCGTGAGTCTTTCTGTGGAACTTTAGGAATACCAGGAGACGCCTGCGATGGAGGAAGGGGCCGTGAAGGTTCTAAGAAAAGTTTCGTGAAGATAAGAAGGACCAGACCAATTAAGACATTTAAAAACCATTAAAAGGAACTTAAAAACGATCATGAAAACACTAACGGGGAGCAATGCAGCGACTGCCTAAAACGGCGTAATGTGGTCCCCTCCTGGTCTTCGTCAGGACAACGGAGGCTGCTGAAATTTGTAAAGTTGTAAACCTAGATACTCTTTTTGGGAAGACCATGAAGAGGGCATTACAGTATCGATCACTGGTGATAAAAAGCATGCATTACGCGTCTCCGTGTGGCCGAAGAGAAGGGGCGGGGCTATGTCTTTAGATGGTAAACCTATTTTGGATATCTTAATGTGTGGAATAAAGTCAGCTAGAGTCAAGATCACGCCCAGGTTCTCACCTGTGGAGGAAGGATTAAAGACAGGATCTCTGGACCGTGACGGATCAGGAACACAGAGGAGATCATATACACGTCGTCACTGATCAATGACTTGATGTTAGAAAGACTTTCGGAATCCTCTAACAGAAACTCTGACACCAGGGCCGCGTTTACTACTGGGACTGCGGACTAAGCCCTCCTCTATAAGGTTTTATTAAGGACCTCCATTGGTCGCAGGATTAGACGCTCTTTATTTAAATTAATCAGCGCATTGTTATGATATTTGTGAACAACGGCATTCAAGGTTTAGCAGAAATACATTGATAATTTACTAAAAGTACAAGTGATATTCCAACTTTGAAGGCATCTTCATTATTAAAATTAATTCACATTTGGAATAAATGGTAAAAGCGACTTTGAGCGTCTGAAAGCGCTATAAGACTAATGCATTATTATATTATTAATATTATTATTATTAAATATAAATAAATATACAGGTGCTGTCATATATTAGAATAATCATGGAAGTGCATTTACCGAATTTGCACTGAACTGTGACTAATATATGATGATATGTTAGCCTTATGTATCATTGATCTATTATGGCCTCATGTATAATCCCAAATATAAAGATACATCAATATTAAATAGGGTTAGGGAAAAGTGGAACTGTAAGGGCTCGTAATCACAACATTATAACAAAGGCACTTTGCATGTGATGAGTCTGTACATATATTAAGTTTCAATAGTTAATAAAATTGAAATTACAGAAAGAAATGAACTTGTTCATGATAATCTAATAATTATAATAATAATGCGGGTTCCGCCATCATGGAACGTTTCAGAACAACCTTCATAAACGGAGTGTTTTTCACTCTTTCGCTTTCTCCAAAGGCGGCTCCTCGGGACGAAGCGAGGACAGTTTTAAAGTGATTCATAAAAACATCAGTTTAGGGACGGAGAACGGACGAGTTTTAACGACGTTTCAGTCGTTACTACTGTTATAATATGATTTTTAATTCTACAGCTCTTTACGTAAGTCAACGCCCGAGTTAGAATCATAATCATAATTATTATTTGGGTTTGGACCGGCTCAATGATTTTAACGATTTCCCCTTTGCAGAACACCGTAGCGCTGCCTTCCACCCGTCACAATAAGAACCAAACATTTCACGTAGCCTTTATGTCTCTGACCTCTTCACAGTAAAACCTTACTGTCTCTGATCTCCTTTCACAGTAAAAGCCTTTATGTCTCTTGACTCTTTCCACTAGTAAAGCCTTATGTCTTGACTCTTTCACAGTAAAAAAAGCCTTATGTCTCCGACTCTTTCACAGTAAATACCTTTATGTCCGACTCTTACAGTAAAGCCTTTTATGTCTCCTGACTCTTTCACAGTAAGCCTTTATGTTCTGACTCTTTCATCAGTAAAAGCCTTTATGTCTCTGACTCTTCAAGTAAAAGCCTTTATCTCTGACTGCTTTCACAGTAAAAGCCTTTGTCTCTGACTCTTCACAGTAAAAAGCCTTTATGTCTCTGACTCTTTCACAGTAAAGCCTTTTTATGTCTCATGACTCTTTCCAGAAGCCTTTATGTCTCTGACTCTATTCCAAAAAGCCTTTATGTCTGCTGACTCTTTCACATAAAGGCCTTTATGTCTCTGATCTTTCACAGTAAAACCTTTATGTCTCTGACCTTCACAGTAAAGCCTTATGTCTCTGACTCTTTCCACAGTAAACCTTTATGTCTCTGACTCTTTTCACAGTAAAAGCCTTTATGTCTGACTCTTTCACAGTATAAAGCCTTAAGTGTCTGACTCTTTCACAGTAAACCTTTAGTGTCTCTGACTCTGTCACAGTAAAAGGCCTTATGTCTCGACGTCTGTTCACAGTAAAGCCTTTAGTCTCTGACTCTTCACAGTAAAACGCCTTGTAAGTGTCCGACTCTTCACAGTAAAGCCTTATGTCCTGCCTTTCACATAAAAGCCTTTACGTCTCTGACTCTTTCACAGTAAAAGCTTTACGTCTCTGACTCTTTCACAGTAAAGCTTTAGTCTCTGACTCTTTCACATAAAAGCCTGTATCTCTGACCTTTAACAGTAAAAGCCTTTTTGCTCTGACTCTTTCACAAGTAAAAGCCTTTAATGTTCGTGACTCTTTCGTTAAGAGTAACACCTTATGTCTCTGACTCTCACAGTAAACCTTTATGTCTTGACTCTTTCACAGAAAAGCCTTTATGTCTCTGATCTTCACATAAGGGCTTATGTCTACTCTTCACAGTAAAAGCTTATGTCTCTGACTCTTTCACAGTAAAAGCTCTTTAATGCTCTCGACCTTTCAACAGTAAAGCCTTTATGTCTCTGACTCTTTCACAGTAAAGCCGTTATGTCCTGACTCTTTCACATAAAAAGCCTTAATGTCTCTACTCTTTCACAGTAAAGCCTTTATGTCCTTCTGACTCTTTCCAGTAAGCTTTAGTCTCTGATCTTTCACAGTAAAGCCTTTATGTCTGACTCCTTTCACATAAAAGCCTTAAGTCTCGACCTTCACAGTAAAAGCTTTATGTCCTGACTCTTTTCACATAAAAGCCTTTATGTCTCCTGACTCTTTCACAGTATAAAGCCTTTATGTCTCTACTCTTCAGCAGTAAAAGCCTTTATGCTCTGACTCTTTCACAGTAAAAAGCATTTATGTCTTGACTCTTTCACAGTAAAAGCCTTACGTCTCTGACTCTTCACAGTAAAATTCCTGCTGTTGAATAAATGATATTCAAAGGTTATTTTAAAGATAATTATTAAAAGGTGGTTTCTTCTCTGCGGTCTGAACAGCTGAAAGTGTTTAACAGCCTCTGGGGAAACGTCAGGAATAAGAAAAACAGCGACACATTAACCTCCAGGGGCGCTGTCCCTGGGCCGGCGGTCTCTGTGGCTCCACAGCAGCTAAACGAGAGCTAACCGTGTTTATAGTTCCTCGTTTAGCTCTCGAGGTGTCCTGAGGAACATCTCAAACAACTCACAAACAGACTTTCAGACTGAACAGAGACTCCAGAACGAGAGTCGATCCCAAACAGAGCTCTGTCATCCTGGACTCGGAACTGGGCTCCCCGTCTGGACAGCTGCGGGTCACTGCAGGGTTCCACATCAGTCTGCAGGGTCAGTGATAGCTGCAGGGTCAGTGAACAGCTTGCAGGTCAGTGTTAGCTGCAGGGTAGTGAGTCACTGCAAGGTCCAGTGTCAGACTGCAGGGTCAGTGAACAGCTGCAGTGTCAGTGTTCAGCCAGGGTCAGTGAACAGCTGCAGTGCAGTGAACGCTGCAGGGTCAGTGATCAGCTCAGTGGTCATGACAGCTCAGTGTCCATGAACAGCTGCAGTGTAGTGACACTGCAGTGTGCAGGATCAGCTGCAGGTAGTGATCCAAGCTGCAGTGTCAGTGAACACTGCCAGGGTCAGTGAACAGCTGCAGTGTCAGTGAGCAGCTGCAGGGTCAGTGATCAGCTGCAGTGTCCCAGTGAACAGCTGCAGGGTCCGTGTTTCAGCTGCAAGTGTCAGGAACAGCTGCATTGTCCAGTGAAACGCTGCAGTTATGATCAGCCAGTGTCAGTGAACAGCTGCAGGGTCAGGAACAGCTGCAGTGTCCAGTGAGCAGCGCAGGTTCAGTGATCCAGCTGCAGTGTCCAGTGAACAGCTGCAGGGTCCAGTGATCAAGCTGCAGTGTCGTGACAGCTGCAGTTGTCAGTGAACAGCTGCAGTGTCAGTGAACAGCTGCAGTGTCAGTGATCACAGCTGCAGTGTCAGTGAACCAGCTGCAGTGTCAGTGAACACTGCAGTGTCAGTGGACACTGCAGGTCAGTGACACTGCAGGTCAGTGATCATGCTGCAAGTGCAGTGAACAGCTGCAGGGTCAGTTGAACAGCTGCAGTGTCATGAACAGCTGCAGGGTCAGTGTTCAGCTTGCAGTGTCCAGTGTCAGCTGCAGGGTCAGGGACAGCGCAGTGTCAGTGAACAGCTGCAGGTTTCAGTGATCAGCTGCATGTAGTGAACAGCTGCCCAGTGTCAGTGAACAGCTGCAGTGCAGTGAGCGCCTGCAGTGTCCAGTGATCAGCTGCAGTGTCATGATCAGCTTGCAGGTCATGAACAGCTCAAGGTCAGTGAACAGCTGCATGTCAAGTGAGGCAGCTGCAGGTCAAGTGATCAGCTGCAGTGTCAGTGAACAGCTGCAGGGCAGTGTTCAAGCTGATTCAGTGAACAGCGCAGTGTCAGTGAACAGTCTGCTAGTGTCAGTGAATCAGCTGCAGTGTAGTGAAACAGCTCAGGTCATGAACAGCTGATTGTCAGTGAGCAGCTGCAGGCAGTGATCAGCTGCAGTGTCAGTGAACAGCTGCCGGGTCAGTGATCAGCGCAGTGTCATTGAACAGCTGCAGTGTCAGTGAACAGCTGCAGTGGTCAGTGAACAGCGTGCAAGCCAGGTTCATGATCAGCTGACAGTGTCAGTGATCAGCTGCAGGGCAGTGGAACAGCTGCCAGTTCAGGTGAGCAGCTGCAGGGTTCAGTGATCAAGCTGCAGTGTCCAGTTTACACCACTGCAGGTCAGTCACACACACTGCATGTCATTACACACACTGCAGGTCAGTTACACACTGCAGGTCAGTTAACACCACACTGCAGGTCAGTCACACGCTGCAGTGTCAGTGATCAGCTGCAGTGTCAGTGATCAGCTGCAGTGTCAGTGAACAGCTGCAGGGTCAGGGAACAGCCTGCAGTGTCAGTGAGCACTGCAGGGTCAGTGATCAGCTGCCATGTATGAACAGCTGCGGGTCAGTGTCAGCTGCAGTGTCATGATCAGCTGCAGTTCATGTGAACAGCTGCAGGTCATGAAACAGCTGCAGTCAGTGAGCAGCTGCAGGGTCAGTGAACAGCTGCAGTGTCAGTGAACAGCCTTGCAGGTCCAGTGAACAGCTGCAGTGGTCAGTGGGAAGCAGCTGCAGGGTCAGTGATCACTCAGTGTCATGAAACAGCCTTGCAGGGTCAGTGTTCAGTGCAGTGTCAGTGAACAGCCCCTGCAGGGTCAGTGAACAGCTGCAGTGTCAGTGAGCAGCTGCAAGTGTCAGTGAACAGCTGAAGGTTTTCAGTGAAACAGCTTGCAGGGTCAGTGATCAGCTGCAGGGTCAGTGACACGCAGTGTCATGAACAGGCTGCAGTGTCAAGTGAACAGCTGCAGGGTCGTGTTCAGCTGCAATGGGTCAGTGAACACTGCAGTGTCAGTGAAACAGCTGCAGGTCAGTGTTCAGCTGATTATGAACTGCTGCAGGGTCAGTGTTCAGCTGCAGTGTCAGTGAACAGCGTGCAGGTCATGTTCAAAGCTGCAGTGTCAGTGAACAGCTGCAGGGTCAGTGTTCAGCCTGCAGGTCAGTGATCAGTCTGCAGTGTCAGTGAACAGCTGCAGTGTCAGTGACAGCTGCAGTGCAGTGAGCAGCTGCAGGGTCAGTTCACACACTGCAGGTCAGTTACACACACTGCAGCTCAGTCCACACACTGCAGGTCAGTTACACACACTGCAGGTCAAGTCAACAGCGCAGGTCAGTGTTCAGCTGCAGTGTCAGTGAAACACTGCGAGGGTCAGTGTTCAGCTGCAGGGTCGTGAACACTGCAGTGTCGTGAACAGCTGCATGTCGTGACAGCTTGCAGTGTCAGTGACAGCTGCAGGTCAGTGGATCAGCTGCAGTGTCAGTGAACAGCTGCAGGGTCAGTGAACACTGCAGGGTCCATGATCAGCTGCAGGGTCAGTGACAGCTGCAGTGCAGTGAACAGCTCAGGTCAGTGTTCAGCTGCAGGGTCAGTGAACAGCTGCAGGTCAGTGTTCAGCTGCAGTCAGTGAACACTGCAGGTCAGTGTTCAGCTGGCAGTGTCAGTGAACAGCTGCAGGGTCAGTGATCACTGCAGGGTCAGTTGGTTTCAGCGCAGTGTCAGTGAACAGCTGCAGGTCAGTGATCAGCTGCAGGTAGTGTTCAGCTGCAGGGTCAGTGAGCAATGGGGCCGGCAGGGTCGGTGATCAGCTGCAGGTCAGGAG